>KK115494.1:582130-596620 GCA_000611955.2 Stegodyphus mimosarum
TGTTTTTTAAAAGGAGTGCTAGGAAGCAAGAACATATTGGAACTAAGAACTCTTCTTGAAGCACAATTCGAATTTTCTCGTTATGATAAGAAACAGTACGCATATATTACTTCTACAAATTTATATATAACTTTTTTTCAAATAATAAAATGCAAAATTTTGTTTGAAAGTAATACCTAAAGTTGAAGAGACATTAAGTATTTCTTGAAAGCAGGAGAGATGACAAATGGGCAATGTCCTCCTCGGGACTCTAACCACGGACCTCTCGGATATGCGCCGAGCGTGCTGACTACTACACCACGAAGGCATGCCAAGAAGGTGGGAGAAATACTTTATATACTCCCTCTTTTAAAGGGCGACTGGAGATTAGAAGACCCAATCGCCAAATCCTGGTGGTAGAGAATCATCATCCACTACGTTTTTAGTTCGTAGTAGAGACTTTAGGTTATTTCGAAGCAGGAGTCATGAAAAATGAGCAATGCCCTCGCCTGGACTCGAACCACGAACCTCTTGAATACTCACCGAACGTGCTGACCACTGCACCAAGGCGTGTTAAAAAGGCTAAAGTATGTAAAAATATTTTATCCTGTTGATAATATTAAAAAATAATATGATATGCTAAAATATTTTCCCCCAAAATATTACTTTGAGCTCATTTTAGTTACACGTGTATGGTGCTAGGTTAGAAAGACAGCTTAACTTACAATATGAAGCTGTAAATTATATGACAGCATTACCCTATTAATATTAAATATCCTTCTTAAAGATAAAATTTATTGAAGAAATAAAAGATAAAATTTCAGCATGAAATTAATTGAAAATCGATATCTATACTTTCACAATTTCAGCCGTTAGCATTTTCCAGCAGCTTTAGAGCTTAGAATGAAGATTTAACATGTTGTAATAGATATGTGAGATACTGGTATTTTCTATTTGGCGCGTTGCACAGGAATGACGTCGTGAAACTTTAATATATAAGAGAAAGTGGATGTAAGAAAATTACTTCATGTCTTCGTGTTGGGCTTATTTGGTTCTTTACGTTCATAGTATATTTGATTCCTGTTCCTGTCAACCAACGCTACTTGAGCATCCTAGTATTGAGGACTCTGTGCAGATATTAATCGGATTATTTAGCAGACGTAGCTATTAAGGGGTTGGTGACCATTGTGTGAGTTCCCTGTGTGGACAAATAAAAATTCAGAGAAACAGCGTACAAGAATTCGTGGTTATATATTGGAAGCAGACAAGAAACTTTTCTTTATTAATGCTATGTAAAAACATTAGGGAATCTTGATTTTACTGTAGTTTGTTTAAAGATCTAGGCCTTGGCTTGCTTTGTTTATCAGATCCAAAAAGCTTATTACTGAAATTTTAAGAAACATTCTATGAGAAGTCTCATTCTACCAAAATTTACAGGAAGAAGAAAGCATGTTTAAATTCACTTTTCTGTTTTCTTTAAGCATATTTGCATGCAATGTTCACTGAACATGTTCTAACATGGCTTAAATTGTATTACATACCGAAAAAAATGAGGAATAAAACAGTTAAATTTAATGCGCAGTAATTAAATTTTATGGAGGGAGGAAGGAAAACGAATAAACTTTTAACATACAAAAAATATCAAACTTAAGTTTCATCCAACATAACTTGCGATAAATAGTAATAAAACAGATCAGATAAATGATTAAACAACAGCCTCTACAGTCCTATAATAAATATGAAATTTGCTTTTTAAATAATAATAAAAATTTAGCTTCTGAACGAGAACAGTATATTTTTCAGAGCACATAAGAAAGAAGAATTTATAATATATTAGCGGGCGGCGACCGAAACAAAATTTATAAGTTCTATGTAGACCTGAAAAGGAAATGCATAGAGGTATTTCAATATGAACGAAATCAGTTCATTCTTCCCAAGCAACAAAAAATTCGCAAATAATGTTTTGTTGAAAAAACCAGAAAACAAAATCTTTGCCACTTTAGTTTAATACGTATACATATGACCTCATGATTTAAAATAATCGTAATATAAAAAGTTTTCTCAATATCAAGAAAGCAATTAAAGTGGCAATAATATAGCTTGTCAAGTATCCTAACCTGAAGCAAAAATGTTGCCAACATCAGCTATTTCTTCAAAATGATGCTGCAAAAAATTAACGAGACATTTTCGACAGTCATGGACTTTAAAAGAAAAATAAAAATCTTTAAAAAAATAATCGCTGTGAAATACTAGCACAATTAATTATTACAGTTCAATACAATTTTAACATTAGAATAAATGTACAAAAATTATTAAGCTGTTAAAAGTGTTATCACTATTATGTATTATGAAATTTAATTGAAATAAAACTCTTTTATGGAAATTATGCTATAATATTCACTTATAATTTTAGCTGCACAGTTTGGAATTATTAACAAAAACTTCCAAAAATTCATTTTTAGATATTTTAGTATTTTTTAGTTATTAACACCAATAAAAAGCATAAAAATTCTAAGAAAATATTGTTTGTTTAAAATTTTCTATTAGTTCAGATTTAAAATATTATTTTATAAAAGAAGTAGTTACAAATTTCCTTAATCGTGGGAAAAGCTAAAACATATACAGGTCTGAAAGTATGCAACAGCTTTATAATTATTTGAGACGTTAATTATGTTTGATAAACATGGTAAAGTTTTAAAAATCAATCTCAGTTTAAAAAATAAAAATATGTAAACATTCTAATTTGTGCAATGAGGCTCTACAGCCAGCTTTTTCTTGACAATTATAGGCTCTGCAATAGCCAACCATTGTTAAGTTTCTGCTAATTGTCCCTACTTCTCCGGATGTGGTCAAGGGGACAGCCGGGAATGCGTCAGACAAGGGAGAAAACCCATTTGGGTTGGTCTATTTCTTATAAGGTCTATGTCGACGGTACATTGACGTCACAGGCACAATCAAGTGATTTCTTCAACGTCAGAATATGACAGTATATAATAATAACATATTTAATATTGGAAAATGTTATTCTTATTTCATATTTTGTAAAACTTATAAATTTTTATTACCAAACTCTACGCTTTGAAAGTGAGCGGTGGCAACACTTTTCGAAATAAAGCATTTTTATCTCCAGCGACTTCCGAGACTGTAGCCACCCGGAAAAATAAGTGCAAAAATTAGGATTTTCACAGTTTTTGATTAATTTTTCCGCTGATTAAAATCATGTGAAGATGAGAATATTTGACGCCGCCTCCTACGAATTTTTGGAATACGAGGGGGGGATACCTCTCTCGGAGCCCAACTCCTCGCCGTTTCGGAGGAGAATATGCCACAAACAAACAAATAGATAGACATAGATTTCATATAACATTTCGTTAGTAAATTATTAGTAATTCTACTGTAATAAGTGGTAAATTTTAAAACATACGCCCATTACAAGCAAAAAAACATAATCATCTTTATCTGTATATATGTAAACAAAAACATTTTCCAAAATGAATAATAACTTTAAAACTTTCCTTTCAAACTACGAGTTGTAAACGTACATGGTTTTAGTTGCATTATGTAAAAACCTTCTAAAGGAGCTTTCCATGTACACTTCGAAAAAAAAAAAGCTGGGAGAGTTCTACTAGGCCGATTGACGAAATTCAAATTGCGTTTTTCATGTCTGCAAAGCATGTCTTAGAGTATATATTAAATTTATATTAGCAATTGTTCCAACAGACTTATTCTGACATCCTGACTATTTTTTGAAATGGCATGCCAATGTTTTTCCATAATTCGATTCTACGACTCAAATTATGCCTAAATATTAAATTTTGTAAAACTTGGTGGAAAATTTACGGAGAAATTTAAAATTTATCTTGGCAATTTTTTTTTAAGTTTGGGCAAAGAATAATTCACTTAGCGAACTTTTTAATTTATAGCAACCTATTTGCCGTTCCTTTTTTTTCATTGTAGATGAACGAGAAAAATGTCATCGTCCATGCTTTCAAATCATTTTACCAAAGAGAGTAGACTAGATTTGGCCTAATTATCGCTTATAACAAATAATTTAACAAATAATTTCAGAGCGCTCCAATATATAAATTTATGCATATCTTAGAAATGCTTGAATAAAAAACTCTAATTTTTGTAGGTGTACCTAGAAATACTCCTACTTTAAGATGATGTTAAAATTTTATAAGTTATAATACAAAATTTTCTCCCAAAAATTTATAAAAAATAATTTTAAATATAAAATTTAAAAATAAATCACAAAACATGGGCGAATATTATTTGGAATTAACCTAAATTTCGAAATGTGAAAGGAAGAATCAAATACGTTTGATAAAAAAAGAGATATTAACAAATCTATAACAAATTCAGTCAGCACTGAGGAGCTAAAATTTTGAGAGCTAATTTTTTAAAAATTACTCATGCGAATTTTAAAAATCTTGGCAGTTTGGCATAATTGGAGTCGTAGAATTGAAATATGGAAAAACATTGCATGTCATTTAACAAAAAGTCCGATTTTGTGTCAAAAACCTATATTAGAAGAACGCTATATATAAATCTAATACATATCCTAAGTCGCATCAATGGATAACAGTACGAAATATATTAATTTAAAGAAACACATTAAATTCATATAAACAGAACAGTATAGAATTTTAATAAAACTCTTCTAAATAGAAAATGGTAGACTTTGGGCAAGGATCCGTCCTGAAAAAAAAACAAATCGGATTTCTTTGATGCGTCAAATAAGGAGATACTACAGTATTATAGTACTACGAATAAGCAGGAACATTGGGTGGCAATTCAGTATAAAAGTCATAAATAGAATAAATGTAACTTGATAATGAAACTACAAACTTTTATATCTTATAATTCTTACATCAAGAACACGAGTCAGACATTAAAACAAATCTGTATTTCATAATCATAAAGGCATTATATTTAAAAAAAAGTCATACTTTTAGCTAGTTCAAGACTAATCAGTTTAATTTCCCTAATTTCAACTCATCTCTTTTCAAAGATAGAATAATAATGAATTTTCGATATCTTCTGTAGTATTGATTCTTGACATTTACCGCCATCTCTTGGTAAAAGCTCAAAATGTAAAATGTCCACATTTAATCTTTCACTAAGGAAGAGCAGTTAAATGTAAAAATTTATAAATTAGCTCTTGTGGAAGTAATCATACCGACTATTTTACCGGAATAATTGCGCGAGATAAGTGAAGGAATCCGAAACGAAACCTGAGCTATTCATTTTGATTTTCATTTACTGGAATAAATTGAATTGCGACTTCGTTCCTGAAAATTCTCCAATATCGATTATTACTCAAATAATTAGTTGATTCTTTTTTGCAAAAATTTTCAAAATCATTTTTTTTCGCAAATATAAGATAGATTATATTTAGAATGTAAATAAGTTGTACAATTATAGGGAAACCTTCGACAAGTATCTTTAATTTTATTTAACTCTGTTGCACTGCAGAAACTTTACTTGTGCATAAACTCAAATATATGCGGTTTTATTCGCTTCCTTAAATGTGATGAAAATATTCTAAACGAAAATGTAAAGACAGCTTTTTTCAATGAAGATGAAAAACAATAATAATTAAAAAATATTTCTTGAAACAAATCCATTCACTTTTATCAATTTTAAAACTGAACAACATGTAACGAGATTTGAATAAGCCCTATTCCGCTAAATGTTATTTTTAAAAAAGGATATTTTTTACTTTCTTGGACGAAGTAAAAGGAGTATTGTAAACGCGAAAAATTTCGGGTATCATATTTCAAAGAAAATATCCATTTTGACCGCTATCGAAGGGAATTTGAACCATGTGCTTATATGTATGGCAGAATAAAGGACACGTTTTCCCAAAACGGACTGTAAAATAGATTTAAAAGGGATGCAGAAGAGGTTTTTTGAGATAAATGAGCATACTTTCTGTGCGCATTTCTGAGTAATATTTACATAGTTCATAATAAAATAGGAATATAAATGTGACAATATACTTTTACTGAAGACCGTACCCACACATGAAAATTTTTAGTATTGGAAGGGAAATAAATAGTGATAAAAATTCGGGTAAATGTTTAAACAATAGAAACAAATAATAAAGAAGTACAAGAAAAAGTTCAGTTGAAGTGAATTTACTAAATATAGGAAAACTGTCTTCCATTCACATGGAGTAAACAGCCGAAAAACCCTGCAGGTAATCGATTTTAGATGACAGTAACTAGTGCTGTATAAGTTTCCTTTTTAACGTGATGGTTGAAAAAGATGTAAATTGATAAAAGCTTCTATTAATGTAAAATAATGCTGAAGTAAATATTTTTCTTTCGCTTATAGTCTCAAACAAGCCAAGTAATGAATTAAGTAATAAGGTTCGGTGAATATTACCAATAATAAGCTGTTAATTGTTTAATATTTAATAACAACAATGATGTTTTTTTACAGGCAGAGAATGCTATGCATATTAAAAGAAGAATGAATGCTCTGGATATAATTCCTCGAAAATGTACGGGAAAACCTATTTATTTCAGAACAATATTCGAAAGTTTTGTAAAGATTAGGACTGAGATAATTAATCTTGTTCAATTTCCTCCAGTCTAAGCAGTAAAAAGGCATTTTACATTGTAGAAACTTTAGTTTTTCTTGAAGTTGGAGAAGAGAAAAATGTGCAGTGCCCTCGCTGGGACTCAGCCCTGGACCTCTCAAATATACTCCGAGTGTTTTCCTGTTACACCACGAAGGCATGCTGAAAAGAGAGAAAAAATATCTTATATTACACTCCCTTTTAAAAGGCCACTAGGGATTAGCGGATCCAATTGCCAAATCCTGGTGGTGATGAATTGTTATCCACCACCTTCTAATTCGGGCTGTAGAGGTATTAGGTTTTTTTGAAGCAACAGATGTGAAAAACGAACAGTGCCGTCACCGGACTCGTACCTGGATCTCTCGAATACGCGCTGAGTGTGCTATCCTTACACCACAAAGGCATGATGAAAGGAGGGAGATAATACCTTATAACATGTTCTTCTAATATTTTAAGTATTTCAACATAAAATATAAATTTTACATTAGCTGCCTAGCTGTTTTCTAATTTTTAATTAAAGGTAAATAAAAGCAAGCTTCTCCATATTCTTCAGGCTCACCAGAGACCGAGAGGTAGACTCGTTAAACACTGATAGTTCGAACAGAAATTCGAAACCTGACGAATGGGCTGACTACATGGGCGTTTTTGGGGTTTTTCGATATATACACGAATATTGTTCATGTGTATTTCTACGTATGTATGAGCCAATGTCCCTTACAAAGTCTTCCACGAAGGCATCGCTTCCCTTAAGCAAATAGCGCTCTCAAATACATTGCCAGAATTAAAAAAGCCAAACTAAATAAATCGTTGGAAACACAAAATGCTCTGACTGATACGGAATCCTTAAATTTTGGTAAAAATCAACTAAATTTTGGTATAATTAAGTCCCGTGCATTTCTCCTTAGCGTCAAGAAAGCTATACTATAGCAATACATAAGTTACAGTGAGTATTAGGTGTTAGAAATCTTGTTTTTTGAATAATACTTTCCTTTCCGCTTTTTCAGAATAGTTTCTGCATGTCTTAAACTGTTCTCCTTCCTAGCTCGCGAACTCCGAAAACCAAATAAAAGTATTCGACTGCTGGCACGGAACTCCGAATAGTCTTCGAACAATTTTCATTGTTCTCAACATTCTTAGAGCTCTTTACTTATGATCAATAATTAAACTCTGAGATGAAGAACAGATCAGTGTATTCATCTTCTAAATGAAGTTTAGTGATTGATTGCACTTCTTATTTCTAAATCAAACAGCAGGAAAATCCAATCTTCTTTTGTACTTTGTCTTATCTAGTTCTTCAAATGTACTTGAAAGACATCCTATTATTTTTCGAGAGATCTCAAGTACCTCATACATTTAGAAGATATTGACTTTTTTCCTACTTCCAGCTGCTTGAACATAGAGTGGTGGTAGAGTAGTTGTTGGCTTTAGATGCGTGTGTGGATGTTTCTTCACGAACAAAAAATAAAAATGAAAATAATGAAATAAAATCACTTCTGTGCAATCCAAATAAACACATATCTTACACGATTTAATTAAAAAAAGGTATTTTTAATTCTAAGTGCTAGGATTTTCGCGCTTTTTAATATTACATCTATACGTAAAAGATAATAATTTAATAATTTACATTAAAATAATCGGATGTGTGCACAAAATGACATATATTTCTCATTCAATTCAATTAATTTAGTTCTCACTTCGCAGCAAGATAAAACTACATAAAACCTTAAATTACCGTCATTAAAAATTAAAAGATATAGAAACACATAAAACACCAAATACTGTTAAAACAATTACAAAAACAATTTTTACAATTAAAATTACAGTATCTGAGCAAAAACAAGCTGTTCGGCCAGCAGGCAAAAAGGCAGATGTTTCGTGCACAAATATAAAAGTTTTCTTTTGGTTCCACTCGGCAAAAAGACACTCGCGGCTCTTCAGTATTCTGCTGTTTCAAATGTAAACAAATATGGCTGGTATGGTAAAAAAAAAGAATTTAGGCTTAGCCGCACTTAAGCAACTTTTAAATTGTTGATAATTCTACAACTAACGCATGCAGATTAACTAAAGGCATAAAAACTTTAATCAGAAGATAAGAACAACATAATTGTGTGCATTTTTAAAGTAAAAAATGCACAATTTGCCAACACATAAGATAAAAAAAAACTGAGCTCACTGAGCCGAATTACAGAATGGATATGTATATATATATATATAAATTCAATGTAAAATTATCTAAAAGTAATTTGTTCCTTGGAGATGGTATATGGAAAGTTTTCTTATTATAATTTATTGGGAATTGTAATATATATATACTTTGTGCGCGGACGATTACAACCAAAAAGGGAGGTGCACAATTACATGTTATAGCAGTTCTATATGCAAAATTTCAACGTTTTGAGACTACTCGTTTTTGAGCTATGCGAGATACATACATATGTGCGTGCGTACATCCGTACAGACGCCACGAAACAATCTCTTCTGAATCCATTTTAAATCAGTTTTATAATTCTTTTGGGGCGAAAGCGTCCTTTATTCCGTTCTTACGTAGAGATGTTACATAAAACATCTTTAAATTGCAATCGATAGCTTTCAAAATGGATATTTTCGTTCAAATATGGTACTCGGAAATTTTCGTGATTACAATACTTCCTTTACTTAGTACAAGGAAGTTAAAAAAATGAAAGCATTTTATTATCAAGAATGCAATCATAATTCAAAATTATAATAAAACTACCTGGATCCTGGCAACAGCTCCATCATTGGTCGAGTTGAATAGAGCGATGAGCATCAACAGTTCGTCACGAGTTCAAATACCTGCAAACAGACTGGCTGCAGAATGTATACCGTGAACACAGATTGCTTTCCCTTAAAATGTACTCCACAAAGACATCCTCATCTTCTGCGAATAAATTCCCTCAAGCTTTCTTTGTTCTTCATTATGTGTAGTGCATTTAGTTTTCACTATCTAATGTAATGTTTACCATTAAGCTCCTTTAGCAGCATTTTTAAAGCTTTCTTCACCATTTTGTACTGCGTAAGGAAAGTATAAAAGAAAGGTTTGCAATAAAAATTGTGTGCATGATTATTATAGACCAAATATTGTGTTTGTTGTTATCAATTTCTTGTACAAATTCTTCTGCAAAATAGAAATTAAAATGATATTACTGAACCAACAACACAGTATTCTTTAAAAGTAAATGAAATGTACAAATGAAAATAAATTTATGGAACAGAAATGAAATATACGTCTATAATTAATGTTTACTGTTAATAAATTAAAGATCCAAAATTTAGTCCAAATGGACCCATATGATTTCATGTGGCTTTTTCATTCTGGAATGCTTCCACACGTACATTCATTGTCTCACAGTGATAAGAAAAACATCTATTTTGCCAGCCGAAAATATATATATGTAACGAACTTATTCAATTAAAATTAAATCTTTATTAGATTTTAAGCTTATATAGGTTACAGCCGAAAACATCGCGGTAAAAAACATCGCGGACGAAAACTCGCGGAGAAAACAACGCAAGGCGAAAACATCGTGTTATAAAACATCGTGGAAGAAAAGAAAGCAAAGAGAAAATATCGCCGTTCTAAACAATCGGGATACAAAATATCGTCGTTGAAAACAAATTGGTTCAAAAACTTCGCAGTTTAAAAAACTCGTCGTCGAAAATATCGTGGTAAAAATTAAAATACCCACAAATCATCGCATGACGATAGCATCGCAGACATACGTTTTTCATGCTTTAATAATTGTTAATGGATATTCGCATAATGATTTATGAGATCAAGGTGGAAAGAAGGATAATTTTTACTTTCATATTTTTTGTTAACTATATTATTATTTTAAAAAAACAAGAAATTTAAACAAAACAAGAAATAATTTTCATTATAAGAGTATCAGATTAACTAAATTGAAGAAAATAATATCATAATTGACTTAGCAATTTTTTTATAGTTAAGTTCATACAGTTACTTATCTTTCTTTTTCTATTCCTTTTTAGATTACACTTTTCATGAAAAATTACCAGTAAAACTTTATAAAAAAATAATTTATTAATGACCTTTGTTAGTTAACTATACCACCTTAAAATTAAGTGCTATAAGTTGTGTTAATTTTCTATGCTTAAGTTTCCATTTTATATTTTTAACAAATATTTAGTAGTTAATAAAAAATATTAAAGTAAAAATTATCCTTCTTTTCATCTTTCCCTCACAAATTCATTATGAGAGTATCCTTTTACAATTATTAAAGCCTGAAAAATGCCACGATAAAAAATGAAGTACCTACAAATCATCGCATGCCGATAACTGCGATGTTATCGTCATGTGATGATTTGTAGGTACTTTATTTTTTACCACGATATTTTCGACGGTGATGTTTTGTATCACATTGCTTTAGAACTGCGATGTTTTATCTTTGCTTTATTTTCTCCCACGATGTTTTGTACCACGAAGTTTTCGCCTTGCGTTGTTTTCTCAGAGACGTTTTCGTTCGCGATGTTTTTGCCGAGATGTTATGGGCGAACACCCTTATATGCTACAATTTTTTTAATCATTTCTGCTCATAAAAAAATCGCCCATCATCACAACAATGTGCATGTGAAAATAACATATGAAACGAAGCTTTCCAAGTGCCAGATCTGTGCTATAGTTATTCAAATATTTACATTTCAATGCTAAATTATGAAACAACTAGCGGAAGTACCCGACGCCAGCTAAATTAGATTGAGAGTAATATATCTAATAACAGAGAGAACTATACCGCTGTAATCCTTCTCTAATGACGTTGTAAAAAATACGATTCATAGTCATAGATTTTTAAGACTGATGCGATATGAAAACCACATAAAGAATTTCGATACAAAAACAAACTAATTCTCTCTCATTATATCAGTAACAATGGCACGCAGTTTCTAATGATTTTCGTCTTTTTATTCAGTTGGTCTTAAAAACTCAAGTTGCATCCAATATTTCGCCTATATTCAATTTTAGTCGATTAAATGTAGCAAAACATTTATCATAATTTATCAGAAATCAATAACGCGAACAAACAAGAAAACCCACAAGCAGGCATTCTTCTTTATATATAGAGATTTTGTAAAACCTACAAACTTTTCAATAACAGATTCTACGATTTCCAAGCGAGAAGCAGCAACACTTTTCGAAACAAAGCATTTTTATGTCCGACGCGCGAGACTGTTGCCACTCAGAAAATTGAATGAGAAAATTAGTGTTTTCAGAGTTTTTAATTAATATCTCGGCTGATTAAAGTCGTACGAAGATAAAAAGAGACGAAATGGCTTCCCACGAATTTTTGAAATCGGGACTAATGTATTTAATATTTGGCAATGCTATTTTTATTTCATTGTAAAACTGAGAAATTTTTCATTAACAAACTCTACAATTTGAAAAACAGCAGTGGCAGCAATTCTCGAAATAAAGGAGATCTTTATCTCCAGCGTGCGAGACTGTTGCCAGTAGGAAAATGAGGGCGAAAATTAGTTTTTGAAGAGTTTTTAATTAATATCTTTGATTTTAGCTTCTTTTTATTAATGTAAAAGTCGATCTTATCTAGGACCCAGAAAAGAATTGTAGAAAATTGGATGACGATAACTATAGTAGCGACTGAGTTATTAGTGAAAAAACAAATAGATTTTCTTCTTTATATATATATATATATATATATAAGTGATTTTTATATTGCTACGGATTTTGTATTTATTTAAAATTGTTTTATTTCCCCGTGCAATGCAGCACGAAACTTATTTGAAAAAAAAAACTACGCCAGAAAAGTAAAAATACATCAGCGCGTGCATTTAGTATTTAATAAACAGATATCTCGTAATTGTATTGTTCGAATCCAGAAAAATCGAGAAAATAGATTTTACGAGAATGTTCTCGTGATGATTGAAAAGCTTATAAAAGCGGGATTAAAACATCTCAGCTCAGTTGTTTTAAGCAACTGTTGTTTACTTAGTGCTGTTATTGTATGTAGTGAATTCACTGTGAGATCGAATTAGTTTCTCTGTATTTTGAATTCGAGTTATTTTTATATTATAATAGTTTAAAAATATAACTGCTGTGAGATGTTGTGATATTATACGAATATCTCTGAGGAAATATTTCGGCATTTTGTTTTATTTTTTGTCGAAAGAATAAATTTTATTAATTTTTTTATCGACTTGTGCATTCAATCCACTACGAACCCTACGCAAGCAACAATATAATGCAATTATCATTCATTGGTAACCAATATTCCTTCGCCTTATGGAAAGGAAAACATTACGAAAAGAAAATTACATAGCAAATTCTCTTTTAAATCTGAATTTTTATTTAATTTTTATAGAATATTTCATAGATCTCCATAACCTACCAGTATAAAACTATCTGCGATTCAGTAACATTTCAACGCTTCTAACGGTCTATTAAAACAATAGATTTCCTGTCTCTAAACTAACCAGGATATGATACATTTTTCAGCTGAACTCGGCACATTTGTTTTAGTAAGGAAAAGCAGTCTCTGTTTCAATCTATATAAATAAAACAAATGAGGCAGAAGAAAAGAAATAATTTCGTAAACGTCTTTAAGGAATTCATTATAGATGTTTTTCTAAGTACTATATCTTATCAACTGGAATGCACATTTGTGCTCTAAGCAAGAAGTAGTTTCTTCAGTATGGCGTATTTTATGGTCACGAATAATGCAATTTTCCTAGTTTTTAATGCTTTTTGGCATCACATAAACCTATTTTATAGTGTCTTGCACCCTGTTTTCGTCGACTTTAAAGCAAAAATATACTTTTGGCAGCTTAGAAATAGTGAGTGAGAGTAGACAATCTATGAAGAGTAGACAATCTATGAAGCTTTGGAGAAAAATGTCATAATTCCTCGACAAACGTATGCAAGTGTTTTTCGACTTTCGAAATCATCGTGTAGTTGCAATATGAAACAGAAATTTATCTGAGACTCTTTGAGAGGTTTAGTTTGAAAATGAATAAATAAAAATTTTTATATATTTAAGGAATCTTAAAGATCCTCATTTCTTAAAATTATCTGCAAGAAAATGAAAAGATAAGCTGGAGTTATAACTTAGTAGTAGTAGAGTTGCATATCTGTAAAAGTCTCTTAAATGTCGCTTTTAATTTAATTGTTTCCTTTTTCTATTTTAAAAACTCCAATATGCCTTTGTGAATTGCGTCATTTCAGAATTAATCCTTGTTATATATTCCTCATTAAGTTAACAACACTTAGCTAAGTATATATATATATATATTTCGATTGGAAATTAGTTTGTTAGGCTCACTTCTAAAATTTTTCTTAAATATCTCTTATGATGAAAATTTAAAAGCACAGTCACAGTGCACTTTGCTTTACGTGAAAAGTTAAATATAAATTGTTTTCATACATCAAATTATAAGGTTATTTTCCCCTCCTTTCTGCATGTCTTCGTGGTGTCACTGGAAGCGCATTCGATGCGTATTCGAGAGGTCTTGAGTTCGAGTCCCGATGAGGGCACTGCACTCTTTTCCCGTCTCCATTTCACTCCTTCCCGTCTGCTTCAAAATACCCTAATGACTACACAAGTGGCGCCCGAACTAAAAGATGGTGGAAAATATTTCCTCACCACCAGGATTTGGTGACTGGGTCCCCTCATCCCCCAGTCGTCCTTTAAAAGGCGGAGTATATAAGGTATATATCCTTCCCTCCAGCATGCCCTCGTGGTGTAACGGTAGCACACTCGACGTGTATTGCAGAGGTTCAGATGTTCGACTTTGGACTTGTATTGGAGAGGTCAGTTTCCTGGCAAGAACATTACACATTTTTCACTCTGCAGCATAAAACAAATCCTAATGACTTTACAAAATAAAATATGTCTGATAAATTAAAATTAACATTTTAAAAGATCCGGAAA
>KK115494.1:596758-639942 GCA_000611955.2 Stegodyphus mimosarum
CGTTTTCAACATGTTGATAGGTTCAAGTAATACAATATTTGAGACTTAGCGTGAAGAAATTCTTTAAAAAAGACCTCATACTGATAAAACACACAAGAAATAAATTACTCGTTGAATGCAAATTCCTTTCCTTTTCTTTTCTGAGAAACAAAACAACTTACATATAAATCAAAATTACAAAAGCTTTTGTCTCTCCAGAATGAGCTAAAATTTCTTTTCAACAGCAATTAAAATCTCAATATCCATGTATTTTACAATCAACTCCAAGGTCTGTGAGATTAGAATAACTTCAAGTATTGCACAAGAACAAGAGCTTTAGTTTCTGCTTTCAAACAAAGAAGCAGTATTTTTTTTCATTTTGCAAGTGGAAAGAATAAACCACTCGTCCATAACAAGAAGATAGTCTCAAAACAAGTCATCCTTCTTCGTTTACGTTGTCACGAGTTTGCTATGTTACCACGGAAATATTCGGAATATATGGATTCATTCTTGATTTTCATCTCTGAGAGGTTTTCGTATTTTCTCCCCGAACACACTTCATACGTCTCAAGCACTAGATATAGCTTAGCTTATTTCTCAAGTATTATGTATTAAACAGGCTACAGCATTGCATAATAATAAAGTAACATTTTCTTTGGAGTGTTTCGTATTTGGGCAGAGTAATAAAATAATCCTCCTTTTCTGTATTAGCAATACATGACAGGGGGATTATTCAACAACAAAAGATCCATCATCATGAATATGGTGATGGATATTTTGATGGTTAATGTGCATGCTCTTAACTCACCCTCATTTTGGGGAATAAAGCATATATTTCAAAGGAAGCATGGGTGCTTAGAGAATAAAAGGAAAATGGAAAATTAAAAAAGGTATATTTATTATTCTTTCAGATGCTTCTTACAAATGCCTTTTGCATTTTCACTCACAGTGTAAAATCTACTCTGTGTTAAATATTTCATGTGATTTTGTAGAGACATTAGGCATTTTTGGAAGCAGGAACCATGAAAAATATGCAATTCCTTCGCCGGGAATCGAACCACGGACCTCTGAAATACCGGCTCAGTGTGCTGACCATTACACCACGAAGGCACGCTAAGAATGTGGGAGATATACCTTATATACTCCCCTTTTTAAATGGCGACTAGGGTTTTAGGGGACCTAGTCGCCAAATCCTGGGTGTGGAGAGTCATCATCCAGAACCCTTTTAGTTCGGGCGCCACTGTAGAGACATTAGGCATTTTTGGAAGCAGGAACCATGAAAAATATGCAATTCCTTCGCCGGGAATCGAACCACGGACCTCTGAAATACCGGCTCAGTGTGCTGACCATTACACCACGAAGGCACGCTAAGAATGTGGGAGATATACCTTATAATTTAATAAAACACGTTTTGCCAACATTTATAAATTTGTTGTGTAAAATAAATGTAGTAAAATGATGCAAACTACCTGCTGTATAAAGTATTATTTAACCTCTCCCCCCCCAAATGGCAGCATGTTTGTTAGATAAACGCTGTACGAGAATGATCGAAGAATTCAGTGATTTGACAGTCTTAATCACCGATAGCGAAGCAAAGGTGCATTACATAGGCCAATCGATATTACATGAGCGAAGAGGGGGGGAAGAATATAATATAGCTAAAGCCTATAATTCCAGCCCGCAACCTCGAATATTAACAATTACAGAAAATGTTTGCACATTATTTAGACGATTTTGCTTTGCTGTAAAAACATTTTCTGCTTGGAACTTTGCTCTTAACTGCAACTATGTATACTTTATCGTCTGCTATTTGATAATATTTTTTTTTCATGTAAAATGGCGCTTTTAAAGAAGCAATAGGCGAAATTTGTGCTCGTTCCGAAGAAAGGCATTAGTATTTAGTTATTAAAAAATGCTGTGAAAGCAATAAGATGAATTACCTGCCGCGTTTACCTTAAAGTATCTTAAATTACCTTAAAGTCGTTGAACACTGGTAGTTCGGTCCGAGATTCGAATCCCGCGAAGGAGCTGGCTGCATGGGAGTTTTTGTGTAACGTGTATACGAGCCCGTTTCCCTTACAAAGTTCTCCACGAAAGCATTTCACTCCTTAGGCAAATAGTCCTCGAATACTTTGCCATAATAAACAAAAACCAAACTAAACCAATTACTTGCAACAAGGATAATTGAAACGCAGCTGCTAATAATATTGTCGCGTGCGTACTGTTTCGTAATAGACTGAATGCACAAGTCCGATAAATAGTTAATAAAATTTATTCTTATTACAAGAAGCATAACAAAAAGTTGGATTTTTCCTCAAAGATATTCGTACAATATCGTAAAATCACGCAATATGATCAGTAGCTGGATTTTAAGCTACTAAAACATTAAATTAAACTCAATCCAAAGCGCAGAGAAAGCTAATCCGATCTCGCCGCGAATTCGCTACAGTCAGCAACAACAGTTATCGAAACAACAACTGAACTGACATGTTTCTCTCCGCAATTTCTGGAAAGCAAAAAGAGTAGAATTACGGTTACAGCTAACATACTAATCAACTGCAATTATTCAAATTAAATATCAGTTACACAGATAAACTTTTATTCAATGTTAAATGCACGTGCTCTTGTATTTTTACTTTTCTGGCGTAGCTTTCTTATTTAAAATATGTCACACGCCGCATTGCAGAGGGAAATAAAACAATTTTAAGTCTAATTCTATTAAAAATATCTAATTAAATGCAAAATTCGTAACAGTATAAAGTGAAAGAATTATAATTAACCCATTTTTAAGAAAAATAGGTTCTATATTATGTAATTTTAGTTTAAGTTCTGTATTGTTTCTTATAAGAACTAAACATAGTTTGGCTTTTGCGCAAGAATAGATCCCGTATTTTTTATGCATTTGCAGCTTCCTCTAAACAGAGTAATTTAGGTACACATATCTTGCCATGATCTGCATCAAGATTCAAGTCTATTCTTTACTAAGCGAAAACTCGCAGACAGAAATGGACATGACGCATAATGAAAATCGTGTAGTGTTGGCAATGGCTATGCATTAAGTTTGCTGCGCGAAACCACCACGGCCCGTGCCGTTTCTACCTCACTCAGCTCTACTTTTGGTGCAGTATCACGTTCTGTATCTTTAGCTGAAATCCAGAATACATGGCTGACAGATCTCCTTCACTTTCCCTGTTGTAAGGATGCTACTTGCAGTTATTTCCCCCTCCCCTTTTCCGGCCAGTGGTCACGTGAAGCACAAATCCCGTCTTGTCAGATAAAGAGCCCAAGTTACAAGAATTCCCGTCATCTGAAATATCACGTTTCTGTCTCAATAATTACGGGTTCTGTATTCGGTCATAAACGCAGTAATAATGTTTATGTGCAGAATCGATACTACAGCAGTTTGTGTTCTTTCAAACCGTCTAGGGTTATTACACAAAAGAATTTTTGTTTGTTTTTAAAAAAATTTTTAAGAGTTGTAGCCAAAAGCAGGCAAATTTGAATCTTCAGTTTACGTAGCGAAATGGACTCGAATATTGAAAATGACAGCCTTATTTCTAACTCTAACTAGTAAAAACGAAGTCTGAGAAAAAAGAATTATAATTTTCAATATTTTTTTAAGAAAGTTGATATTTCTCAAAATGTTTATGCACAGGATTGCATGCCGAATATAACTGGGCCAAAAGAATAATTTGTCTTGCATATAAATCCGATGAAAAAGAGAAGCACAAATGACCCGGGTAACCATAAACACGTTGTAACAAACAAACAAACAAAACACTGTGAAAATGCAAAATGGTAATATAATTTTACATGAAAACTATTAAAGCCACTTTATAATTATTTAATTTTCAATGGACAGGAACTGGTTTTAAAAAGTTAGATGGCTCTTGCGGTAGGGAATGTAAACTAAGTTTAGATGTAATTTGGTTTTAGAAAAAAACAAAATTAGTTTTCTCTTAAATAAATTTCTATAGAAATGTACGTAAGGAATAGTCTTCATATCATAAGAATATAATATGTAAGCTCCTTATTAAAGATATAAAAATATTCTAACTTCGTGTAAACGCTAATGTTATGGAAAGGTTCTGTGTGTTTCAAAGTCATCCTTTCAAAATGCTTAGAAATGCGTAATTCTCTATAAAATTAACATCAGTCGAAGTATGAGTTTTACGTGAATTTCAACATAAATATTTATTCAATTAATGCTACTGATCGTTGTCTATTGCAAGTGGAAATGGCTTCTTCTTTTAGTAAGAAACAGCTGTTGAGATGCTTTCTCAATTTTACTGAAAAGACTTTATTTAAAACAACAACTAACTACAAGATAAATATAATGAACGTTGTTAGCTTTTCGTTTAAAATGTTTATCAAGTTGAATGGCGGCTTTTATACAGTTTTATATTAATTTTCAAATTTTTTATTGCTTTTGAAACTCTAATTAAAGTTCCGTAAATATTTTAACATTTCTTTCAACGGAATTATGCGCAAATTTGTAATCTTTATTTTAATTAAAGAGACGCCTAGATGGTAGTGGTTAGGAAGCTGAATGTTATACCAATGTGCCCGGGTTCGAATCCAGGAGAAGATATAGTTGTAACTATCCGTTCTTTCATAAGAGGCAAAGGTGGCCCACGTATTAGGTGCCTCTACAATAAAATGGCCATCGCTTCTGGCCATAGTGGCCATTGTCGACTAGGTAAGTACCTTTCCCTTGTAAGTACGGGAAAAGACGCGTCAACACAAGAGCCAGGTCCTTATACTTTAATATTTGGTTAGTAAATAACTTACGTCACTGCTGTATTCTGTGTCAGAAAACATCGTAAGTTAAGCTTTTTTTTTACCTCTTTTAAGTCCAGGCTAAAGCAGCAATGAATACATTATTGTTTATTAACAATGCATATTTATATTGTTTATTGTTATTAGTTTGTGTTGTAGCACTTTAAGATATGTCGGAACGAAGATTCATCCAACAATCTTCACTCAACATTAAGTTAAATTAGCGTGTAATCTTGAAAAGTCGCATTATATCGCTTGGGCTGTGACGACATTGTATGTATAAGGAATGTTCAAATGAAACGGTACGAAACAACACTATGGATATTATTGAAGTTTTTATTCCCAAGTAATCACCAGAGGCCTGAACACAACTATCCCACTGTTTCTCGAACCGAAGGACATCCTCGTCCCAGAATTCCTGTAGCCGTGACAGGAGCCAGTCCTCCACTGTGTCCTTCAGTTCGTCGTCCGAGTTGAAGCGCGTCCCTTTGAGGTGTCACTTCTTACCAGGTCATTCACATTGTCGATGAGGTCGGCCATTTCCCCCATGTTTCCATGGTCTCGAGGAATCAATCAAACACTCCAGGCCTTCACGAAACCTGGCATTCCACTTTCTCACTAACTTGTCGGATACACAGTCTGCCCCGTATGCGACGATGAATATCGGCCGGTTTAAATCCTTCCACAGTCAAGACAGATATCTGATACCACCTTGCTGCTCCTCAATCGTCGAAATTTACAATGTGACTACAATGATGTCCTGATACGCAGTGCGGGTGTTCATGCATGCCCACAACCACGCCGGACACGGTATTGGCGTCGTTAGGTGCCTTACTACGTTATGCTAAGCAGCATATTCAAATTTCAACCGGTTTATTTTCTACGACGTTTTGTACCTTTTCATTTGAACAACCCTGATAAAATTTCTTACTAAATCCTGAGACCATAAGAAATTAATTTGTATGTTTTAGATACCTTTTTAATTTAAAAAATTTCCAAATATTTAATACATATAAATTCTTTTATAGCTATTATCTGGGTGATTATTCATGTAATGATTTTTAAAATAAAGAAAAAACAAAGCTACAAAAATTTAAAATATGCCAAATAATTAATTCTACCTATAAACTAATTCTGAAAAAAAAATATTTTTTTTTCTTTTATATATAACATATAATTATACTCTCTTTAATTTATGGCGTATAATTTTTTTCACTCAATACATTTATAAAAATTATACTATGGCATTAAATTTCACTCATCTTTCATGGGTAGAAAGAAGTTTATAAATATGCGCTTGAATATTAAATAATTTCTCTTTTGCGAAAAGTGTGAGAAAACAAATAAATCGCTTTAGCAACTAGATTTTATGACTTTTTAAATTTCCATGTACCATAATAATGCTAGGATGACTGCTTTGTAAGTTAATTTTGTCTTTTAAAAAGTGTTGTTTCCTGAGTGATTTTTTAATCATTGTTTCAGCTTTCAGAAGCAGATTTTTAAAATTTTTCGAAGCCTCTTGCGTATGGATTAATCTGTCTGGATTAATCTTTGAAACTTTCAGCAATTTGATTTGGAGGATAAGCTAACTTGACGTTATCGAAATTAAATCAGAATTCAAAGCATGAACACATTTCAGACTACAAAGCACATTGTTTTTGTTTATGTTACTCTTCTATTTTCGTATGAGTCGATGCAAAACAGAACATTGAGGGCTGCGCACTTAATTTAATTCATAGCTCTCTTTTCCCTTTTTTTTTAGTCCAAAGCAACGTTAGCTCAGAAGTTCTATTAATTTCGTTTTGGCTCACTATGAACGGCTTTTCACTTTTCAAATTGTTGCCACGAAAAATTAGAGCTCTGCAATATATTTAAAGAAATTAACTAACGAAGAATCTGCATAAATGTATGTATGTTTCTCGCACTGTGATAAAACAGCGTTACTTAAAGACGTCAAATTTTGAATAACGTAGTTCTCCACTCGAATATGGGCACCTGGAAGCTCAGATTGAGAATTTGTTATTTTTGTTTTATTATCTACTTCTTTTTTTTTGTAAAACTTTAACGAATTTTTGATTAACAAACTCAACGATTTCGAAGCGTTCCATTAGCAATAACATCGTGAGCAAGCACGGATTTTTTATGTGCTAGGTCCCTTTTGTGATATTGCTGTTGAACTCATTTTTATGGTTTAAGTGCGAAGAGCATGATTTTTACTAATTAAAGGTAATACAAAACTTTAAAAAAAACGCCCCTTTGGGTGTAATATAAAATTTGAACGCTTTCAGATTTTATTTATTTATTTATTTTTGCTAACTTTAATTCCAAGACATCGTGTTCCACAAAGTATACAAGGCTTACACAAGTTAAGTTATAACACTAGCAAAATTAGTAATCAAATGTGCAGTAACACTGCAAAGAGGAAAAAGAAAATTTAAAACAAAATAAAAAAGAAGAAAAGAAAAGAAAAATATGAAAAGTTTCAGAATCTATTTATTTATTTATCTATTTTTGCTAACTTTAATTGCAAGACGTCGGGTTCCACAAAGTATACCACAAGACTTACACAAGTTAAGTTACAACACTAACAAAATTAGTCAACAAATGTACAGTAACACTGCAAAGAGGGAAAAGAAAATTAAAAAAAGAAAAAAAAATATGAAAAGTTTCAGATTTTTTTTATTTATTTCTGCTAACTTTAATTGCAAGACGTCGTGTTCCACAAAGTATACCACAAGGCTTACCCAAGTTATAATTCTCATTAAGTTAAGTTATAATCAGTTAAGTTCTAATCTCATTTTCAAAAGTTCTGCAGTCTCCTCGAACTCAAGCAAATGAAAGTCAATATAAAGACTTTCCAAGCTGTTAATAATAATCTGAAATTCAACAGAGAGAGATTCTCTCTGTTGAAATTCCTGTAATTTCCTGTAATAATTGTAACAACTTTCCTATAAAAATTATCTCTGATTTCCTGTAATAATTGTAACAAAGCAAGAGAATCACCATGTATTAAAACGCGCACTGTTCTCAAAGCACTCCAAGAATTTTGAATTCATTTCACAACAGTGTAGCAACTCAGCCTCATAAATAGAGCACTAACCACGAATTCTGTACAGTTTGAAGTCTGTTTCTGGTTTAAGTCCATAAACGACAACAGCAAGGCCAAAGTTATCATTCATCTTATTTCTGTCTGTAATATAAATTAATTTGTACCTTTCAAGAATAGCATCGGAATAGCCAATAAATGGTATAGGATTCCTGTTAAACGGATGCTGCAAAGAAGAAACTGGAAGACTGAGGTCGAGAAAATTTGATGAGGATTGCTTGCAAATGCTTTTCTTCATCGCAATATTGTTCAAAATTTCAATATTTGAGGATGGAATACCAGTGACAATAAAACATGCGACCTAACTAAAAGTTCGGTAACCACAAACAATTTTTAACTCTTTCACGACAAAACTGCCCTACCCAGCCCTTCATTTAGACGACCGCAAGCGCCCGAAAACGGCCGAGATTGTAATCTTCTTTTCTTCTCTCCCCTAAGGTATGCTGTATAGAGGTGCAGTTTCCGCAAATGCATTGTATCAGTTTACTAGTTTATCAGACAGCTTATCCTAAGCGGTTTAATTATGGTTTCTTATCTTTAGGTTGAACGTGACATTTCGTTTTTGAATCTCTTATCTCAGTTTAAGACTTTCAGAACAGATTTATAAAGAATGGGGGTCAAAGTCTAATGGAATCTTCGTTAGAGCATAGAAAAGGTGTCATTCGAAATTTTCACATCTACACTGGTGTGCAAAAATTAAGGACGAAGTCGAAAAATTAGCATATCAGCTGAACGAAGAGGCAGAGCAGACAGAAAGACCAATCAGGAGATTAAGTAAGGTGATGTACGGTAGCACATGCGCAGATATGCAGGTAGACGTAATGGGGGAGTGTCTGAGTAGTGTAAAGCATGTTGTCGGTGTAAGATCAGTATTTCTGGCAAAGAGATTGCACGACCTATAGCAGTTAAAATCACACCGAGTTGCTGCCTCAGCGAGAAATGGCGAATAATCAATCTGTTAGACGACATCTGGATGCTTTTACCCGAGGTCGAATCATTGGGAAGTTGGAGGAAGGCCGCAGTGTGACAAGTGTGGCTGCAGAGTTCGGAATTGCTCACAGCATCGTTTCACGACTTTGGAGACAATTTCAAACTACAGGAACAGCTATCCGGGGGTTTAGTAGTGGTCGTCCACGAGGAACCACACCCGCAGATGACCGGTATATTGCCTTACAGGCCAGAAGAAACAGGCGGCAGACAGCGGGAGAAATCGCTAGACACACGACACAGGCGACTGGACGACCGATATCGCGTTTTACCGTGGCCAGAAGACTGCACGGTGGTGGTCTGTTTGCACGACGCCCTGTACGGTGTGTACCTCTAACGCCTGCCCATCGGAGAAGGCGTTCTCTGTGGTGCCGGGAACACCGGAATTGGAGAGACAATGAATGGCGACGAGCACTCTTTACAGATGAGAGCAGATTTAGTCTGAGTTGCGATTCTAGACACATACACATCTGGACAGAGCGGGGAACACGCAATAACCCCTTCAACATCATCAAAAGGGACTGTTTTGGAGGTCGCTGAGTTCTCGTTCGTGCAGACATAATGCTTCGTAGCCGGGCCGACCTTCATATCTCCCAAGGATGTTCGTCACCTGGGACTGCTATTGTAACGAAGTTCTTCTTCCTTACATGCGTCTTTTCACAAGGGCTATGGGTCCTCAGTTCCTCTTCATGGACGACAACGCTCCACCTCATCGCACAGTTACTGTCGAAGAGCTGTTGGAGAGTGAAGATATTGAACACATGGATTGGTCGGCAAGGTCTCTGGATCTAAATCCCGTCAAGCATGTACGGAACTTACTAGGGAGACCCGTGGCAGCACGTAACTTATCGCCAGTAACGATTCCGAAACTGTGATTGGTGCTACAAGAGGAACGAGCAGCAGTGTCTCAACAGCTCATTAACAACCACATATCCAGCATGCACAAATGATGTGAAACCTGCCTAGCAGTCAGGGGAGATCATATCCCCTATTAAAGACCGGATGTTTCTTGCTGGACACCCATCACAGGGATGTTTCGGCCTTCAGTCGCATTGCGCTCCATGCTACTTTTTCAATAAAGCTTCTTTTTATCCCTCTGATTTCTCTTTTAGTAAGTGTTGCTTACATTACTCATGTCCTTACGTATTGGGGATCTTACGGTATTAAATGTGTTGATTTGGAAAGCTTTTGTACAAAGTTATATTGGAAAAACCGTCTCGTCCTTAATCTTGCACACCAGTGTATTTCTGCGTTAATGGACGGGAAGGGAGGAAATTGCTGTGACACTGGAAAAGTATTGCGGGCGGTTCGGTATTTTAAGGATACAAGTTAAGGAAAGGTTTGAATGTTAAAGAGATAAACGAAATCCTCTTTGAATTTTCCTTAAAACCTTGCATTTTACTTTTTCCGGTAAAGAACTGCTCCAAACCCTTTATGCATCGGAAATAATCGGCATTATTTTTTGTCTATAGATCAATTTTAGAACATCTGTTTTGACTCCATAAGTATTTCTAGAAATGTGAAATAATTCTGAGAATAACTTTCTGCAGTTTCCTGAGAGTTGTGAAATATAATACTTTTACTCAAATTTATTATCCAAGAATACTTCCACTAAATTTCTTATCCGAAATGCTTGAGTATCTTCTTCTATAGGATCTTTCCAAAATGATAAACTTATTCCGCAATCAGTATTCGTCCTTTTATGTATCAGCATAACTCTGCTTTTGAGCATGTTGAATTTCAGGTTATAAAGTTTAGCCCACTGAAAGCAGTATTATAAGGAATTTCTCCCATTTTCTTAGCATGCCTTTGTGGTGTAAAGGTCAGCACGCTCGACGCGTATTCGATAGGTTCGTGGTTCGGATCCTGGAGAGGGTATTGCTCACTTTTCATCTTTCCTGCTTCTGAATTACTTAATGTCTCTACAGCATCAAGTAAATCTTGAGACAAAGAACACGCATCAACCAAGCTTTTGCATTAGAAAATTAAAACTAGATCATCCGCAAAAGCAATTTCAAAAGAGCTTGAAATGTAGGTAATTAACACAAAAGATTATAGAGTTCCTCATTTTTATTCTGCTAAATGAAATGTCCAGGAACCTAATGAATTGTTAAGAGAATTATCGCTTAATTCAAAGAACAGAAAGCGTAAAACTCAAGAAGGGTTAATTATCCTTTATTTACCCAAAATAAGATTAACAGTTGCCCACTTCTTTTGGGCTTACAGCAAAGCCGCCACTCGAGCTTAAACACAAAAGTAAAAAATATGTTGTGTACGCCACATGACTTCCTTGCACGGCATATTAAATTATACGCAATTTTCTTGCATTTCATTTAAACATATTGAATTAACAGTTAACGAATTTTGAATTAAATCTACTTCGTCGATAGCGCATAAACCACAATAGAATAAATGCACTCTTTAAAGTTCACTATATTTATTTACCATAGCCACACTTCGGCGCTAGGTTCACTTAACAGCATTACATTTCATTCATTTTATAACTCACAGCGCGTAAAAAATATAGCATCTGGAGAATTACCACAAGTTCCATTCAAATACTATAATAAATCTAAAAGGATGTATAAAAGAAATTAAACAAATAAAAAAAGAATAGTTTTTTACAGGCGATTCAGCGCCGCTTACGTAATGCGCATGAGCAACTAATTAATTCAGTTCTCACTTTGCGGTAAGGTGAAATACATAAAAATTCAAAATATTTTCATTAAAAATTGAAAGCTATAGAAAAACATAAAACACCAAGTACAGTTTAAACAATTAAAAACAACGATTTTAACAATTAAAATTACAATTCCTACGCAAAAACCAGTTATAAACTTAAATAATAATTCCAAAATGAATCAAGCATAATTTAATTCGCAATAATAAATGAAGACGTTACTTTGTTGTTGCGAAGCTGCGTTTCTCTAGATTGGAAACAAATCCACCATTCTGTTAAGCTTCAAATGTAAACTAATATAGCCGCTATCATAACCAAAAATTAGGCTTAGCCGCACTTAAAAAACTTTTAAATTGTTGATAATTCCACAATTATTGCATGCAGGTTAACTAAGGGCATAAAAATCTTAACCGAAAGATAAGAACAACATAATTCAATAATTTTTAAAGTAAAAAATGCGCAATTTACAATTTTATGAAAATAAAGAAAGTGAGCTCACTGAGCCGAGTAATAGAGTAGTCACTGAGCCGAGTAATAGATATATATATTTATGTACTTTTGGTGTGACCTATTGGAACCAAAATGCGAGGTGCACATCTACATGTTAAAGCAGCCCAATGTACAAAATTTCAATGTTCTGAGGCTACTCGTTTTTGAGTTATACGAGATACATACATACATACGTACGTACGCACAGACGCCACTAAAAATCTCTTCAGAATCCATTTTAAATCAGTTTTGTAATTATTTTGGGGAAAAGAGTGTTTTATTCTGTCCTTACATACGGATGTCACTCAAACAAATCGTTAAATTGCATTCGACAGCGGTCAAAATAGATATTTTCGTTGAAATATGGTACCCGAAATTTTTCGCGATTACAATACTTCCTTTTTACTTCGTTCAAGGAAGTAAAAATAAACACCAACTATAACTAACTAAGAGATTTAGCCGAAGCTAACACAATTCTAAAATAGTTGACAAGTAATCTGAACTAGACAGCGAACTATCAAAAGGCTCGTAATAATACGGCCGAGCGTAGCAACAGCTTAGAGACGTAATCCAAAGGCAAGTGCATACTGCTCGTGATTCCGAACTATCTCTGTCTAGAAGTCAGTTGAACTTTCCTTTAATACTATCTTTTCCTCATTTGCATTCAACGCGACTCTAAAAACTCATTCTGGTAGGGAGTCGTAAGTTGAAACGAGACAAGAAGGTAAAGGTTCACTAAATTAAAATAACTGTTATAAAATTAAAAAATATGTCTTACCATCTTGCCAACCAGAATTTAAGTACTCGAAGAAAAACGGCCAGTTCAGTCTGTTTATACAACGTTTCTCGAGACATTCATCTAAGCATATCAGCGTTTGATATTTTCAATACTAGAACCACCTACCTTCAAACTTTTCAGGAATAGTCACAATTCTAGCTTCCTTCTACATCGCGAGAACATGTTTATGCTCCAGACAGGCATTAAATATTTTATATAAGGTAGATGCACGAAAGTCAGGAAGATTCCGAATAATTTTACTTCTAAATATTTCTGCTCCAGGAGTTATACCAAATTTTAAACCCTTTATAACATCTTCAGCTTCAGCTGTGGAAAATGGAAATTTAGCATCAGCCTCATATCCTTATTTACCAGTATTTATTCAGTATTTTAGAATGTAAAATTTTATGAAATTTCTCATCGTGAACTAAAGTGTCAAGAGAAAATGGCGATTGTACAACGGCATTTATTGTAGCTTCAAAAGATGAAGTAACTTGCTCTGACGACAGTTCAACACCTGAAATTTCAATATATGTATATATATATAAAACAAATTCGTTTTGACATTGAAAGTATAAATCTGCTTGCAAAACATTTTGCGTTAGAATATTATTGAGAAACACTTTACAAGAATTAATTTTACTTTCCTCTAACTTTTAGACGTGTATTTTAGCCTTATCTGCGAGTGACTGTTCTCTATAAACAATTCTCAAAATTGCGTCTGCATTTAACTGCTTGAGCATACAAGCGATCTCCATTGACCAACAAAGAACATTATGCAAACGAGATTTCTTCAATGGTTCAATGGGATTTAGTGTTTAGGAGAAGAAACCTGAAATTTCTCTATTTAACAACAATCTTATGTAGCATCTCTGGGGAAGTATAATTTTGCAAGCGGTTAAGTAATTTTCTTTATAATTTTTGCAAAAACTTTGAAAACGACTCCAGTTTGCACTTTTAATGTTAAAAAGAACACTTTCTGAAGCATACCTTAAAATATTTCTTACATATGGCATGAAAATTTCAAAAGAAATCATCCTATGATCAGACAGAGTTTCAACCCGAAGAATTCATCAGTTTTGGGTATTCTGAAGAAGACTTCATCCAGAAACTGTTACACCAATATTACTAGATCCCTTTGTGCCACAAAAAGTGGGTCCACAATCTTTATTAACAATAAAAAGATACCAAGTGCTAAAACAATCACACAACTTTAAACTTCAGGAGTCAGTGAAAATATTAAAGCAAATATATGATTTACTATTTGAACCCATAACCCAGATTAAATGCACGTTTTTTTTTTTTTAAAATCACTGAGTGAATTTTCGAAGATCAACATCAATGTTCCTAGAGAGTTCAAAATAATAGGTAGGTAGGTAAAGGAAGACGGGGACGCCTGATGTATAACAGTGGTAAACAGGCATATGTTCCCTGCTTTACTGTTTTTCATATAGCTCCACCACAGCAAGAGGAACAGACACGACAGTACCAGTACGGTCCCTGCCAAGCCTGAACCAACCTGAGAATAAACTCGGGCTCTAGTCCTGTGAAGACAACTTATTTGCCCCCGTGGTTGAGACTGTCTAAGTACAGATCCTAGCCAGTACTTCCCAGGAATTCTCCTGAGTCAACCCCCGGGGGGGTCAAAATAATAGGACAAGACAAAATCGAAATACACAAATGAAATATCAACAGAAGCTATATTATTATCAGTATTTCCTAAATCAAGGAAAAAGAACTGGCCCTCCAAAGGGCTAGTGGTCAGCGACAGTGACTACCGTGCAGAAGAGCTCTACTTGGAGTCTCGGAGAAGGCATACATAGATGTTGTAAACGTCTTTGCGGCATAGCAGTATTCTAAATATCTCGCGCCTTGAAAGTCCTCTCGTGCAGATTGGTTGTAAGAGACGATTAGTGGAAGACTTTTGGACATTCCTCCTGAGTGCTTTCCCTCAGAATTATTGTGGAACTGTGCAAAATTGTACTGCCATCTATATAAAGTCCAAGGCTCTTGCCAGCGACAGATGAAATCTTGTACTACTTGCAACCATCAATTCGTTGGCTTTTTCTGATTAAGTCAAATAAGTGAGATTATTCACAGCAACAGCAACAGTTATAAAGCTCGAGCGAATATTAACGGCTGCCTTTCCAATTCGAGAAGTCAAATTGAAGGAAACTCTGTAAGTTTGTGGGTATTCAGGATGTAAACCTGTGGAACTAAAAGGCTCTTGAATAACAGCAATATCAGTGTCAACATTCCCCACATAAAGAATTAACTGCTGCGTGTCATCTTTAGATTTATGCAAATTTAATTGAACAATACGCTGGGAATGAAAAGCTAAATTAGCCATAATAAATTTGAGAAATAATTATGTTTAAAAAAAGTCATGTGTGTTATACAAATTTTAAAAGGTTTTATAATTAACGTACACCTTTTTGCTAGCATTCTCAATTATTTTATTAAATCGGACGCAGTTTTCATTTATCTGAATATTCTGATCACATTCCGAACTTTTATGTTCTACCATGTACCTAAAGCATGTTAACGAATTTCTGCACTCAGACGCCTTATGATTTTGTGATATACATTCAAGACAAGAAAATCTTCTATTTAGACAGATTTTAGTTCAGTCAACTCTTTCACCAGAAATTTCACTTTTGTTTGATCCCATAGTTCTCCTAAATAATCTAATTCAGAATTCTGCGTTTTCAGCATACTTATTAATTCGGTCACTCCGGCATTAATTGGAACATTTTTGAGGAGAAGCGTTGGATTTCGACATTTAGCTGACATAGAAGTAAATTTGATTCATTCAATAAGGTCTCTTGAAATTTGTTTCTTATCTTCTTCAGAGGATCACTTTACAAGCATTCTTTTACCAAGAAATTTCATTCCCCTGACATCAGCCTTTGTTTTTCTTGGAACGATTTCAGCTTTGATTAGTCTTCTAACATCTTCAGCTGAGTAACTAGAGTCGGCTGATTCAACAACAATATAAAATTCAAAAGTTTTACTTTCAAAATGGCCAATAGGTGGCGCTACAATCTCAGCGTAAAAGTTCCTACAACTATCAACTAACACGCTTTAGCAATCCTGGCTGCAATTTTCAACCTTAAAGCTTTGAAACCTCTTCAAAATTAAAAGTTTTATTTACTAACAATATTCTTTGCATCCAGCATTTAGATTACTTTTCGCATTTAATGCAATGCCCAATGCTCTGCAACAGTTCTCAAATGAGCTGTAAAAGGCCGAAAGACAAAGTAGACAGATGTCTTGTTTTGCACTCGCTAAGTCTTTCTACCCGCAGGACGAAAAATCAAACTTAGGTGAGAAGAAAAGGCAAATAGAAAGAGGGTAAATTTGTTTGAGAGAAAAATAATTTCCTAGCGTTTGATAAGAAAATGTTAAAGCCAGGTACATCGTCGTACACTGCAGTTACGTTTTACAGAGCATCACATACCTTACTCAAGGCAGTGCTCCCAGTTCCACTTGAAAAATCACAAAAATACCAGAATTACACAAAATATAAGGGCGAAATAAATTATTATAAAAAGAGCCAAAACGGCAGCGTATTTACACCAGCATCCTTAATTAAACGAATGATTTACAAATAGTTTTTGTTACAGAACATACACATTTAAAGTATGTGCTATTTTGGTTAATTTAAAATATTACACTGTCATATTTCTGTTCTATTTCAAAACTCTGTATTGTGGATAAATGTAATTCTTTAACACTGTGACTTCATCCGTTATCACTAACACTAACACTCAGAAACAACTCCAGCCCTAGGATTTGGGTAGCCTCATTGTGCCAATTGCTATCATTGCTGGTGTTTCAAATTTCTACAGGAACTACAAAAAGGAATAGAAATTCCTTTTTGCATTTGCTGTAGAAATTTTAGTTTACTCTCGTGATATGGTGAAAGTAATTTTTTTCATCGTTTCATTAAACAGTTTTTTTCTATAAAATGGCGTATTAATTCGCAACTCGTTAATAGCGAATTTACAATATATATCCTATATCAAAGATTGAAGTAAATATATAAATAATCGTAATAAATTACCAAATACTTGCGCAAAAGCTGCAAAGTAATAAAATAATATTTCGTTTGCTAATGGATAATTGAGTATATTATCTCCTTTGAGAAAGGTAGCAGAATTTTAGTTGAATGAAGTAACTTATAAGCAAATTTAAAAATGAATCTTGAAAATGTTTCTAAACTGAAACATCAAATATGAATCATGAATAAATTGAAAAAAGAAACTTTTCATCACTCGATATTACAAATTTTAAACTTAAAGGAACTGCCTCTTTCATAATGAATTCAATACAGTACTTTAAATTCATCTTTCTTAAAATCTACCTACTTGGCATAAACTCACTAAATGTCTGTTTGGCATTATAATTCTTGCATGAGTAAAAGACGAAACACCTTCGCATTTATTAATTATTGTTAATTTATCTGAGCTTGATTTGTTCCCCTTGAAAAGCCAACCAATTTCTGGTGAATGACGATAATTACTTGGCTTGTTTATTACTAATTTATAAAAGTTTCCATTTTCAAAAATCTTTTTTAATTTTCCTTTTTCAATTTATTTATGATTCATATTTGACTTTTAAAAACATTTCCAAGATTCATTTTTAAATTTGTTTATAAGTTACTTCATTCAATTGAAATTCTACTACCACTTTCAAAGGAGATAATATACTCAATTATCCATTAGTATATAATATTTTAAAATATTAACCCATTGAAAAGCTATATTTGAAGCATTAAACAGAAGTTGATTAATAGCTTTTATTTGTTTTTGTTTGTTTCTACTATTAACACTTTTTTTTGCAAACTTTAACTCCCTTTAGAAAACAAAAATCTTGAGTTTTAACATTTCACTACCAATTATCATTAGACAACTTTAATATCCTAAGCAATTTTTCATAGAATAGGATAATCTCTTAAATAAACATTTTAAAAATATTATTATAATTATTTCTCTAAAATATATTTATATGAAAGGAAACGTTTCTGTTGGTTTTATTATGTTTAAAGATTAAGTTAACATTTCAACCCATTTGTTTTTGTGATTTCAGTTGAGCTGCAACCAATCTTTGCTTTGTTTTTTTTTTGTTACAAACTATCAATCTGAGTTCGAACTAATCTCCCTGCCCCTGAAACCGAATACCTCCATCTTTTGAAGTGAATTTTGATCCAGTTGAGTTCATTTGGGATGCAAAAATCAATAAGTTTAGAATGATTCTCCTACAGCACGTAATCTAATAAAACGTTATTATTGAATATAACGGAATTCGATGAGATTTCAGAACCCTATTTTATTATTCGAATACAAATAATAACAAAAATTAAAAAACATAAAAAGTAAAGACAAAACGAAACAAAATGCACGAATATACAGCAAAAACAGAGCCAATAAAAAATAAGCTCTTGGTTATATTAAAAGGAAATTTTTTCAGCTTGATTTTAAATTCACAGTTTATCGAATTGGGTCCGATGGAATTTTCCACGATAAAGCGGAACATCCGATGATAAGCGACGTTCCTTGCACAAAATTTTGAAATTCAATACCAAAAATGTGATTTGTTTCTTTCAGGGAAAGAATAGTTCTCATTTGAATTCTTTGATTTATACTGTTTTCTTTATTTAATTCCGATGAATGGAATAAAATGAGCCTTATGTAATTTAATATGCAACAAATCAAGGTATAAAATTTTTATTTTATGAGTCAACTTAAAAGCAAACGGAAAAAGAACTTTGTGCAAGTACCATCCTTTTTTTTCAAGTTTTCTTTCAACTCTTTAACGGTGCAATATAAATCCCTTGTGCTTGTTAACTAAAATTTTTATATTGCTCTGTACAAGTTATTCCCCTTGAAAAATATTGAAATTTAAGCATGTGCAACTACATATTTTCTCCGCTGTTTTTCTCCATCCTGGAAAGTCTCGCCTGTTACCACATGGCATTGTACGTCTAGTAACCTAAAGGATAATTCAGTGGTACACGGGCTGGTCAGTGGTACTTTGTCGAAATTTGAATGGAAGTTAAACAATATTATGTGCTGTTTGCACAAATGAAAAAATATCATAGATGTTTTTTATTAAGATAAAACAAAAAGTGAAATTATGAATTTCATGAGTATATTTTTAAAATAAATTTCCATACAGAATATTTTTCTGGTACGCAATTTTCATTTTATAAATATTGTTGCGTTCGTACAGGTTCGTAATAGATTGAATGCGCAAGACTGATGAAAAGTTAATAAAATATATTCTTATCACAAGAAATAAAACTAAATGCTGAAATTTTTCATCGCAGATATTCGCACAATATCACTCAGTAGTTATATTTTAAACGACTAAAACTTTAAATCGAACACAATTATTCAAAGCGCAGAGAAAGCAAATCCGATTTCAAAATTACTGCAGCGCAGTAAACAGCAACAGTTCACTTAAAAGAACTGAACTGAGATGTTTTTCTCCAGCTTTTATAAGCTTTTTAATCAGTCACGAGAAGATTCTCGTAATTTCTCGATATTTCTGGAAAGCAAAAGAGTAGAATTACAGTTACAGCCAGTACACAATTGCATTATTTCAATTTAAATATAAATTACGAGATATCTATTTATTAAATGCGCCTGGTCCTGTATTTTTACGTTTCCGGCGTAGCTTTCTCTTAAAACTCGTCACTGCATTACACGGGGAAACAAAACAATTTTAATTACAATTCTACCACAAATAGCTAACTAAATACAAAATCCGTAACAATATGTATATTTTTTAATTCAAATCTACCTCTTAATGTAACAGTAAAGAAAAATCTCCAACCTTTAAATGATGATATTCATTAAACAAGTTTAATTGGTTCGGTATTTTAGTCATGTAGCCACTTAAACTAGTTATCACAAAAAAAGAAAAAATACGTAATGAATTTAATGAATTCAGCTAGTAAAATTTCACAAAAATATTTAATATTTCTAATTAGTTATAAAATGATTTAAATGACTTTTTTAATCTACTAGATCGAAAAATAGAATACATGTTGTTAAGAATTGTGTTTGTTTCTTTTAAACAGCTAGTTTGTTACTTAATAACAGACAGATTAAATTTTAAATTTGAATACCTTATACTTTACTGAATGGCCCTATGACAGGTTGGTTCATAGTAGATAAGCACTTTTTACTTCCTTGTAGGAAGTAAAAAAAGTATTGCAATCACGAAAAATTCCGGGTACCAATATTTCAGCGAAAATATCCATTTCGACCACTGTGGAATGCAATTTAATGATGTTTTTGCTTGACATCTGTACGTAAGGAGAGAATAAATTACTCAATTTCCCCAAACGATATACAAAACTGATTTAAAATAGACTCAGAACAGATTTTTTCATAGTGTCTGTACGTACGTACATATGTATCTATATATCTCGCACAACTCAAAAACGAGTAGTCCCAGAACATTGAAAGTTTGTATATAGGACTGCTAGAACATGTAGATGTATACTTTCACTTTTTGTTGCAATCGACTGCGCCAAATATATAGATATATATCACGAAATGAGCTCAGTTGTTTTATTCTTATATGCTGGTAAATTGCGTAATTTTTTATTAAAAATGATTTAATTATGTTGCTGTTATCTTCTGGTTAAGGTTTTTATGCCTTAACCTGCATGCAATATTTGTACAATTATCAACAATTTAAAAATTGTAAGTGCGGCTAAGCCTGATTGTTTTTACCATAGCAGCCATATTTGTTTACATTTGAAACTTAGCAGAATAGTGGATTTGTTATCAATCTAGAAAAACTAAAGCTTCGCAACAACACAGATAGCACCTTCTTTCATTATTTCCAATTAAATCATGCCTAATCCATTCTGCAGTTATCATTTAAGTTATTAAATTATCTCATATATTCACATAGCATAACGTAAAAAGCAAATTAAGTCAGTTTCTACGCCTTCAGTCTCTTTTTGCTGAGTAAGATCAAAAGTAAACTTTCAGTTTTGTGCACCGAAAAATCTGCTTTCTTACCCGTTGCCCGAATTGCTTGTTTTGTAGCAGAAAATCTAATTTTAATTGTAAAAATTGTTCTTTAAATTGTGGTAACTGTATTGATGTTTTATATTTTGCTATATTTTTCAATTTTTAATAAAGATATTTTAAGGTTTTATGTACTTTTTCGAGAAAATAAATGTTTAAGAGTTACTTCGTAATTTTTAATATAAATATTTTGAGTTTTTTTTTTTGTATTTTCGCCTCATCGCGAAGTGAGAACTGAATTAATTGAATGAGAAATACTGAATCGTCTGTGAAAAACTGTTTCTTTTTTATTTAATTTCTTTTATACATTGTTTTAGATTTATTATAGTATTTGAATAGAACACGAGGCAACGGTTAGATAATTCTTCAGCCGATATAATTTTTGTGCATTCTGAGTTATAAAAGAAATAAGGTGTAACGCTGTTAAGAGAACCTAACGCCAGAGTGTCGCTATAACGCCACAGTGTCACAAATATAGTGAATTTTTAAGATCCTATTATGGTTATGATCCTATTATAACCATAATAAGATAATATCCTATTATGGTTTATGCGCTATCGACAAAGTTAAACTTAATTTAATCCAATAAGTTTAAATGAAATGCAAGAAAAAGTGCATATAAATTTATATTCTGTAGAAGGAAGTCCTGTGGTGTACACATCAGATTTTTATTTTAGGCTATGGCAACGCAAAAAATAATTATGTTACGTTTTGTCGAAAGACAAAAGCTTGGCGTTCTGGAAACAAAAATGCTTACTCCGAAAAGCGTTGCCACTACTCGTTCTCAAATTGCTGAGATTCTTAACCAAAAATTCATTAAATTTGTACAGAATATGGAATAAGTAAAGACTAAATTAGAAGTTGAATTGTCGGGCATTAACATGCACAGGTTCGGCCGGCGGACGACCGTGGATTAAAAATGCGTTGGCTCTTTACATGCCGTCGTTTTTCCACAATGCGAAGAACATACCTACATACACCCAGATCCTTCCTTCATTACTTAATAATACAGACAGTAAAACCTTATAATAGATTAAAAGCGGCACATTGCTTTCCTCTATAGAACAGTCATTAAATCAGACAGATATTGGAAAACGTATTTTTAAAATTTCATCGAACTGTTATTTAAACTTTATTCTACATCTGTGTATTTTAATTAAACGTCGGTCTTATAAATTGCGAATAAATTTAATATGCTTCAATTAACAGTCATATTGCTTTAAAGAATGAAAGAATTGTCTTTTATTCGTGTGAATAACGGAAGAAATTACGAAATTGAAGAGAAAACTCGCAAGTGAATTTTCTATATTGATTAATATTTAATTAAACAATCAGCTAAGAAAAAGTCTGAATAAAGAATAAAAGATATCATTGAACTGAATAAATTGCGTAAGAAGAAATCTTTAGGAAATTAACCTGCAGTTCATTATCTATTCACTAGGTTCGTTAGTTGATCAAATATTAAGAGTTCCGTGGTAAACGTCAGAACCAGAGAAAATAAAATGTCGTCTTGTGATATTTTATTACAATCGCACTAAGCCAAGAATTTCATTTTAGCTTTACGATCTTATGTGCACAGAAGTTCTTATTCATCAGGGAAAAAATATATTATGAAGTATAATTTTATTGACAGTTATAACGTGAGGGTTCGATTGAAAATAGAGCAATATTCTTTTGCCTATTGATATACTGCTTTACATTATTACCCGAAGAGTCTTAAATACCAAAATGCACTTTAATACTTATTAATAAATGAAATCAATGAAAAAAGTCTGAAAGCTTCTATACTTTATATTACGCCCAAAGGGGCGTTTTTTTTAACATTTTGTGTGTTACCTTTGTAAGGCTTTAGTTAAACTAACAAAGTTTCATTTTAATTTAAATCTTTCTATCCCTTCTCATTTCAACTTCCCGTTAGAATAAGCGCGCGTTTCAGCTTTATGCAAATTTGAAGTGGAGCCAAGTTCTATTTAAGCAAGAGGTAGAAACCTCTTAGAGTGAGAGAGCTTTTAGTCTCAGATCACGGTCACTCTATTCGACGTTCGCCTGCCCAGCTAGCAGTTAATTTCTAAGCCATAGTGCTTGTTACGTGATTGCTTATTGAAATAAATCCAAGTGCGTTAGTATTAGTAAATCTTGCTACGCACCATTTAGTTAGAGGCCAACCTCGCGTATAGCTCGTGAGCAACGATTATTTAATTTCTATTTAGCTTTAGTTTAAATTTATCTGATAGTTTAAATTTATCTGATTGTTCAGTTTAGACCCAAGTGGCGGTCATTGGTTTCTGTATCCCTCCCGAGTTGGGAAGTGGTTGTAAATAATTGTGGTTTAATATAAGAGGATTTTAAATCCCTTTAAAGTGCAGTTCTTCTACCACTTAATCACAATATTCTACCACAGAACATAGCTGCATTCAGCTTCCTGTTCCAGATCAGGACTTAAGGAGTTCACGAAGATGTTTTCCAAGAATATGCACCGAACACTCAGTCCTGACACCTTCATTTATTAAATATTATGTTCTTGGCACTTAATTATAAAATTCAATCCAACAGCAATATCGCGAAATATTTAAAAGAGCATATCTTTAGAATTTCCGATACACAGTCTCGCTCGCTGAATATACTTTTTTTTTCTGTGCAGTGCTGCCATTGCTCGATTTGAAATCGTTGAGTTTCTTAATTAAAAACTCATAAATGCCTTACAAAATATGAAACTATTATTATATTTTATATTATATTTAAATAATAAAATTAATTCTAAATTGTAAATTTGGACTTCCAGATTTCCATTATCGGGTGGAGACGTACGTTATTCAAAATTGATGGCCTTACGTGCTGTTGTTCCACCGCATTGCGAAAAACATACATACATTTATGCATATTCTTCATTATTTAATTTCTTTAAATATAATACAGGGTGATAATATTTATCGGCAATAATTTCGAAAGTGATTCACCGTTTATAGTGAATCGACGCAAAATGCCACAACGAAATGAATAGTCTTTCTGAGCTAACGCTCCTTCGGGCTAATAATTTAATTTTTATATTTCATTTGTACAGGTTTATTTATTAGCTTTATTTAATTAAAAATTAACCAGGTTAGGATAACCAAGTTGTAGATTAATCGGACTTGTCTAAAATAATTTATTTATTGCGAATAGATGGGACAAATCTTACCACATACTAATAGCGTAGTTTGTGATAATAATTTTTTCATCTACTACTCTCAAGGCATAAACTTAAATACTAGTAATTTTTTCATCCAGTCTCAACAACTAAAATCAAATGATAATAACTTTTCCATACATTCGTAGCAAATAAACTTAAACGACAATCACTTTCTATGGAATCTCAACAAACTTTTTACCGATTCGCAATAAACTTAAATGATAATAATTTTTCCATAAATTCGCAATATCCTTCTATTCATTACAAATAAAGTTGAATGGTAACAACTTTGTCAGTTACTTGCAGCAACTCAGTTCAAATCACAATAATTTTTCCATATATTTGCAAAAAATACACTTAAATGATAATAATTTTTCGATGGATTCACGACAAACTTTCTATAAATTCGCAATCAACTTAAATGATAATACCTTTTACATCAATGCACAACAAGCAACTTAAATAATAATACTTTTTCTATCGAATTATTGCAAAAGCACGTATATGATGATAATTTTTCCATCCGTTTGCAACAAATAAACACAATAATAATTTTTTCATAAATTATTATTGTGTTTATTTGGTGCAAACGGATGGAAAATAACTTAAATGATAACGGAAATAAACGTAAATGATAATCATTTTTCAGTCGATTCGTAATGAAGAAAGTTTTATTTCCGTAGACAAAAACTGTCTGAAGAAACTATAAAAAGAGATTTGAGGAAAGAAACATTATTAAGTAAGTGTGAGGAAATGGCAGTGATAGAAGACGGAGTTAAAGTATTATTTTGAGCTACAAATTTATTGATATATCATTCACTAGATACGTAGGAAGAAACAGATAGTTTATTGTAAAAATCCACGGCAGGCAGCTCAATAAATAGCTGGAAACAGCTCAATTTGTCCAAGGCATACAAGTAATGTTGTCAATTCTCAAAATGACTGACAAAGTAAACTAAAAATCGCAATTTCCCTAACCAATAAGTCTCACAGCTGTTTAATAACTGGCTCCCAGCTTTCGAAGTACTAATTATACAGTGTAGCAAATGATTCTGGAAGCTTCCGGAAGAATAGTTGGTACGGCTTCGAAAATATGGTTTCAAGAAGTTTTCAGACTGTCGCCAAATTGGCGAGAAATAGTCAAATATCTCCAATTTAGTGGTAAAAATTATCTTCAAAGCCCGTCAGAAACATTCTGCATAAGAGACAGAATTCTATATAAGAAATACAAATACTTAAATACAAACATGTAAGCATAAATTCGATTAAACACAAAATTAACTCCACAATTACCAGCCTATAAGCAAAAAAATAGATAAAGGAGTAACACAATGCACTCTATTACAACAACTGTAACCTCTTCCATTTACATAAACCATGAGAACTCCTTCTAGCAACAGCAGTGCCCTCTGGTGAGTAGGCAGAGAAAAATGTCAGTAAAGACATGGTGGTGAGCGTGTTATGTTCTATCAGACTGTTGTTCTGTGGGATTCTTAAAGTTATATGTGATGCTCGTGTGTAACTTAAGCCAGTTATAAATTATTGCTACACTATAAAGAACTCATTTAAGAACCCATCCAAAACACGACCCCCTATACAAAGTAATAAAAAGGATTTAAATAAGATTTAAATGACAACAGCATTTAGGAATCGTTTTACGTTCATAAAGTATATTATCCTCAGTATGCAAATGGAGTTAAATCATCTTTTAGAACAAATTGCTCAACCACTGAAATAATAAATCAAGTGGACAATCGCTAACCTTTCTGTATCCTATTGTTTCCTATCAAACTTGAAGAATAATGTAAGGAAAATATTGTTCTTTTTGTTCAAAATAATAATTTAATTTAAGTAAGTGCATGCTTCAAATTGAAATGTTAAAAAATATACGTGAAACGCTAATAATAATTTTCTATTAATTAAAAATATAGATTTTCCCCCTTTCTTCTGTTTTTTTAGCTGCCATCGGATTCTTCCGTCGTTGAAATAATCATACATATCATTCCCGATATTACCCCGATAAATGAATTAATTCAAAAGAATTATAGCCAAATTTGCTGTGTTCCTTGCACTATGCGACTCCCAATCTTGGAAGATTCTATGTCATTTAATCTCAAAAAGATATTTTACGATTCCCATCGCATCATAATACAGACCAAAGGCATAACTATTATCACATACTCCCTGGATTGAACACAGATCAAATTCCTCGTGAGAAGCAGATTTATTCTGTAGCTCACAGATGGACAGCAGTATTCTGATAAAATGGCAACTAATATTTCCTACTGTTCTTTTATTTTCTTCCATGAATTTATTCAGAGTTACAAAATGAATTACATCGCTGCTCTTAATGCCAGATTGCTGTAACTTAATTTTATATACTATCGTTTTTTGAAACATATAATTTATTATCTGCTTTTAGCTATATGGGAGCATCTCTATTTTTACGTTAGAAATCATATCTACTAAAAACTATGCAACCAAGCTAAGCATCACATGTGTTCATCCTTTCAGCCATTTTATGGCAGTGTGAATATGTTTGCGTGCTTGACATGATTGCTATGGGTATAAATAGAATTATGTGTTGTCCAAAATACACCATACAGCATGGTTATGTGTCATTGTTTACAAAAATATTTTAGTGGTACTGTTTCTTCATTAGCATTCAGATGCAGTTAAAACTGGCGTTCTATATTATCGGAAGGTTTATAAGCAGTAACGTCGTTAGTATTTCGTTTAGCACCATTAGTGTTATTTATTTAAAATTCTTGGAAAAACTGCTTACACGTAATGCAGAACTTGCTTCTTCTGTAGAGGATATTTATGTCATATTTGCTGTCTAAAAGACTCCCTTCCCTCGGAAATTATTCATGAAATTTTTGTGCGAGGAGATATTTGTAGAGTTATTAGGATTTTTTGAAGCAGAAGATGTGAAAAATGTGAGGTGCCTTCTCCGGTGCTCGAACCTGGACATCTCGAATACGCGCCGAGTGTGCTACCGTTACACCACAAACGCGTTCAGGAAGGAGCGAAAATAACCTTATATATTCTCCATTTTAAAGGGCGATTGGGGATTAGGGGATACGATCGCCAAATCCTCGTGGTAAAGAATTATTCTTCATCACCTTGTATTTGGGGCGCCACTGTAGAGTCATTAGGTTGTTTTAAAGCAGACGGGAAAATGTGCAATGCCCTCGCCAGAGCTCGAACCTGAATCTCTCGATGCAAGCCATGTGCGCTACCGTTGCACCTCGAAGGCATGCTGCAAGAAGGGAGAAAGTACCTTATATCTTAAAATGCATTTTGAAATAAAAAGGCGCGGAATTTATTTGTTTATTTATTTTTGAAAAATTTCTAATGGTATCTACTACCTATTGCAACTCGTTTCTGTTTACAGCATGTTAATTGCTTATAAACTAAATTGAAGAAGAAGTTATTGTTGCACACTAAAATTTATTCAAAATAACATCCACGAATTTCGAAAAAGTAACGATAGTTTGTATTGACATTCGCTTTTCAAACACCTCAGAAACTTTTCATGACAGCTGCAGGCTGCAGCAGTATTTGTTTGATCTCTTTAGGAAACTGGAGGATAGCAATGAAAGCCTTATTTTTATTAAAATTCCATATCGACTGTACTGAAATATATAATCCAGAAAGTATAATAAAATACAATTCTTGTATCATTGTAGATACTGCAAAACGTCCTTCGACAAGCATAAATAAGCTCTGTCAAAATGAAATCAAAATATAAGAGTTCCTGGGGATACAAATTCCTAAGACTTCATGACGAAAATACACATCATTGAACTCAAAATCTGAAACACTTTTCTCGAGCCAAGTGTGCATTAAATAGCTCTTACTGTTTCGAATTTTCCTTATAAACTATTTGCTAGCCGACACAGTGAAAGTAATAAGGATTTCCAAAATTTTCTCATGACTTCGATCTAATGATTTTAGACTGTCCATCTTGTGCAAAACAGTCCCTTCGCTCCCTCCCCCCAAAAAAAAAGAAAAGTAAAAACGAAAAAAAAAAAATTCTGGACGTCAATTATTGTAAAACATGCTGCCTAAGGGGAGTGATATCCTTATACTGACTTTGTAAAGGAGAACTCGCCGCTAAGGAAAGCCATTTCTATTACACGTGGGGAATTATACGAAAAGACTCTTGCAACTAGCTTAGAACTTTTAAATGCAAACCGAACTACCCGTGTTCAGCTGACTGACCAATTGGCAGACGAGAACGTTATATCGTGGGTTTTACTTTAAATCTCATCAAGCTTCCATTTAATATATACAATAATGTAAGAATGCACGCAAATAAAATAAAATAATTTTTTATAATTATAAGTGACTATGAAATACGTAACATGTATACACATAATTTTAGTATCAATAAAAGGGGGAAAAGGCAAAAGGAAACTACAAATATTTTATACTAATTTATTTACATGAGGATATTTTACGCAGCTTTGTTACGTTAAATTTTAAGCGTAGCGACCAAACGGGACAATGTTTAGTGACTCTGATAACCGTACCGACGGGCCCGAGTTCGAATCCGGAGAAGGCAGGGATGTTTGTAAACGTATAGTGTCTTTGTCGGATGAGTACACTATATGGCGAACCGAAAGCCCACTCGTGCGGTTTGGTGTTTGGTGGTAAGGCAAGAGGGGTGGGAGGCCCTCGGAACCGTCTCCCGGTGTAATCTCTCTGAAACAAGGTGGAACTGGAGAAAATATTACTGTCACCTATATGGTTCCCAAATCTCCTTCCAATGGAATCTTGTACTCCTTACTATGATAAATTCAGTGGCTTCATGATGAGATCAGACAAGTGCGATTAGTGGCAACAACAACAACATTTTAAGTGTTGGAATTTGACACTTTGTACTTTCTTCAGTATGTCTGCATCTCAATATTTCATTTCCTTATTTCCGGAACAGATTATTTATTACATGTTCATTTTCTTTTCTTTTATAAAAAACAATTTTCTTTTTGTGCAATACAGCGAAAGAACTTTTGTCTTCAGGTAGCTATCTATGGAATTCGTTTCGAACTTTCAAAACAAAAAAGCAAGCAAAAGCAGGCAAATATTGTTTTGTGCAGAGTTCAAAATAAATTAGAATTCCTATCTGATACAGTAGCAGCCTCCCACCTCTTACAGTAAGAAAAGCAACAGGAAGTTAAGTCACGATCTTCGTCTCTTTAAAACATCCCAAGAATATTCGTCCATTTCCCAGAAGCATGAACAACTGCCACCTTTATTCTTAATCGATAACCAGTTGAAAGCACGTAAAAACAGGAAAAAGCTCTACTTCTTATCTGTGTTTTTCCCCAATGGAACAAAGCCCAGCAACAACAAAATCCTTTCTTATCAGAGTTGGACAGATTCCAAAATACCGAAGCTTCAGGGAAAAAATATAAAAGTACTAGATTTAAAGATCAATAGTTTTGTATATTTTTTGGTGTATCTGCTGTAAAATATATTGCATTGATCAGTTGTTTATTCTCCCTCTATATAAATATCTAAATAAGATAATTGATTAAATAAAGCAATCGATAATAAGATAATTGATTAAATAAGTTAATTGATTAATAAGATAATTTGATAATTAAGAAACATAATTAATAAGATATTGCCATAAATAACTCAATTCAAGTCAATTAGAATAATTTACATGATTCAAATTTTGGGGATTTAAATATATTTTATAAGTGGAATAAGAGGATCACTTGAAGCATTGTTCTCCAACATGAGAGTACCGCTTACTAGTGAACGCTGGAACACCTAGAGCAGTATTTCTTGTCCAAAGAGAGAGAGATAGAGAGTTTGTAATGTCTAGTTACATAATTTTCAAAGTGACAGCTGAAGTAGATACAGGAACCAGACAGGAGAAGGTTTTAAAAGAACCCTTTATTTAACTCTTTAAAAATTCCCAATGCGTCGATTTGACGCTAACAGACTACACCTCGCTCGGGCGGTAATTCAACTAATAAGAATTAAACTGAAAATTCAAACATATTAACACAACTGTAAACTTTTCCCCAGGTGGGCTTGGATAATCTTGTTACCTTGTAATAAGACTCGGGTAGCAAAGTAATAGCAGTTATGCCACTTTAACCAGCAATAAATACAGAAACAGAAGCTCACGCTAGAAAGATACAGCGTTTTCTAACTTTCCCTTCTAGAGCTCAGTATTTAAACCTTTACACCTAATGGTAGAATTTTCCTTCCTTCGCGCGTGCTACCAAATTTAAATATTCTAGCATTGATAATTAGGAGAATGGTGGCTTATAGGAAAGAAAGCATAACTGGTTAATGAAAATAAATATAAATCCCTACAAGTTCATTGGAATATAAATGGGTAACTAAAATATGTTCAAAAATTTCATTGCTTAAGTACTTTTAAAAAAAATATTGTAAGCTATCACTTGATTATACAAATATTACATTCTCAAGTATCTTTAGAACAGCGACTCTCAACTTTTTTTTTTCTTTTGCGTACTCCTTAACGAGACTTTGTAATTATAGAGTATCCCTAACTTTCCCTTCGGAATGTACAACCACCCTCCCCCGCTACTATAATTCTGTTATTTTAACAAATAAAATTAATAAACTGGAATGAATACAGTTAAAAATATGAGTTATCTTTTTGATAATTTTGAAGTAGATATAAAAGATAAAAGATTCTTTATTGGAAAGATGTGACATCCAGCTGTTCTTTTCACTTCATTTGAGCAAATGATATTTGAATATATCCTTGGTGGAATTTTATGTGGGCTATTATGTTCTTCTTGACTTTTTATGATTTGGGTTATGACTTGGTTTCTAAACTGAAGAGTATTTTTATGTTAGGAAATTGTACATTGTCTGAAATATTTTAAAAAATAATGAGACATCCCCCTATATAAAGCTAAGTTATTGAAGAATTTATATTATGCGAACTAAAAAACATTTGAATCACTAATACTAAATTAGACTTTCATATCATGTAGAAACTAAAGAGAAATATATGTTAAACGAAGCTTATTATCAATAAATAAACTGTTCAACTAAAACTCGCCTTTTTATTTCCTTCTACGAAGTAAAAGAAGTACTGTAATCGCGAAAAGTTTCGGGTGCCATATTTCAACGAAAATATGCAATTCGACAGCTCTTGAAACCATTTGAACGATGTTTTTGCGTGACATCTGTACGTACCAACAGAATAAAGGACTGTTTTTTGCCAAAACGGATTGCAAAATGGAATTAAAATGGATTCAGAAGAGATTTTTTTGATTGACATCTGTACATACGTATACATGTATTTATTTCGCATAACTCAAGAATGAACAGCCGTAGAACGTTGAAATTTTCTATATGGGACTCATGTAACATGTAGTTGGCACCTCCCGTTTTGGTTTCGATCGGCTGCATTAAACGTGTACAGATATTATATATATATATATATGTACCTAGGCTGTTCTTCGACTCGGTGAGGTCAGATTTTGTTATTCTTATATGTTGGTAAATTCTACGTTTTTTGCTTTAATTGAATTATGTGGTTTTCATGTTAAGATTTTTATGCCTTTAATTAATCTGCATGCAATAGTTGTAGAATAATCAATAATCAGAATATCTGAGTGGCGAGTTAAGCCTAACGAACCGCCATTTATTTACATTTAAAACTCAGTAGGATGGGGAATAAAGCCAGTTTCTGCACCTTCAGTGTTTTGCAACGAAAGGTCTGCATTCTTGCACACTGTTCGAATTGCTTGTTTTGCATAGAAATTCCAATTTTAATTGTAAAAATATTTTTAACTGTATTTGGTGTTTTATAGTTTCCTGTTACAATTTTTAATGGATGCAGGGTGTTTTGAGATTTTATGCATTTTTCCTTTGCCGTGAAGTGAGAAATGAATTAGTTGAATCAGAAATATATTTCTGATGAAATTCGAGGAAATAGGTTTAAAAGAAATGCAGCAAAAATTATTATAATTTAATAGAGCATACAAGGAAGTCATGTGGTGTCTACATCAGATTTTTTATGTGTGTGAATATACACCCCTCACCTATTTTTGGTAACAGAAATAAAATATAATTTCTTTATTTACTGTTAGCCCATATGTTAAATAACAAAAAACAGGATTTAAACATTTACTCCTTTCTTGATGTTAAAATCAAGTTAAGATACTCAAAGTACTCTTACGAAAGCCTCATAAAAGGAAGTTCCATTGCTTCAAATATTTGTGTAATCGGCTTAGCGTTTATCTAATACCTGATCCGATTACGGGACTTTTATTGATTTATCTTCTAGTACATGCTTGAAACTTAGGAAAAATATAAGGGTTCTGAATTAGTGTATATTTCGTTCCTGAGATTACTGATTATTTTTATAATGTAAAGCAATGTTTTGCATTGCATTCTTGTTAAAAAAATTTGTAATTTATCTAAAAGAAATCTAAAAAAAAATTGCCGAATTTTCAAAAGTTTTAATTTTGAGGATACAATCATGAGAATTTAGAATTATTGATAAATATTTGAGAATATTTTAGCACATAAATTTGGACATTCATTATTTCATCACATAAAGTGTACATACATTAGGTTATTTAGCAGGGACATTAGCAGGAAATGTGAAAAATAAGCAATGCCCTCTCCGGGATTCAAACTAAGGACCTCTCGATACGCGCCGAGAGTGCTGACCACTACACCACGAAGGCACGTGAAGAAGGTGGCAGAAATACCTTATATATTCCCCCTTTTAAAGGGCGACTGGGGATTAGGGAACTCACTCGCCAAATCCTGGTGGTGGAGAATCATCATCCACCAATTTTATAGTTCGGGCGCCAGTATACAGACATTAGGTTATTTCGAAGCAGGAGATGTGAAAAATTAGCAATGCCTTCGCCGAGACTCGAACCTCGGATCTTTTCAATAGGCGCCGAACTTGCTGACCACTGCACCGCGAAGGCATGTTAAGAAGGTGAGAGAAAAACCTTATACACACCCCGTTTTAAAGAGTGACTGGGAATTAGGGAACCCAATCGCCAAATCTTGGTGGTAAATATTCATCATCGACTCATCGTTTAGTTCGTGCGCCACTGTAGAGATATTAGGTACTTTTTTTAAAGCAGGAGTGATAAAAAATGAGCAATGCCCTCGTCGGGTCTCAAACCACTGACCTCTGGAATGCATGCCGAGTGTGCTGACCACTACACTTCGAACGCATGCCATGAAGGCGGAAGAAATACCTTATAAAAGTAAAAAACATATTTTCTTTCGTATGGTTTTTAGAATAATTTTTCCTGAATATATACTATGTAGTTATCTTTATAAAATTCAATAAATGGTATTTGCGTTTTTACAGAGCTTTCCAGGTAAACTGTGAAATGTTTCCTGAACACAAGAGAAAGTACAGACTAGAACAAAAGGCACCGGTGTTAATCCTAGATCTGATGTTTACCGTATATGAGTAATTACCAACACAGAGGAAGTAATCTAACAGGATGAATCTGTACAAGCAGGCAAAAATTAGGGGGTGATAGAAGGCAGCTATAGGAGAGATATTCGTCATAGAAAATATAATCAGAACGCAAACAGCAAGCCCTAGATGGTATCGTATATAAATGGTATAGGAAAGGGTCTCTCCTTGCATCCAACGGCATACTCTACCGTGGATTGCCTAGAGGACTGCTGGTTATACAAACCACGAAATTTCACGCGCTTTGGCTGGGTCGAAATGGTCCTATAGCTTGGCAACGAGGACCACCGGATCTCTCGTCTTTGAGCATTTTCCTGTGGGGCCGTATGAAAAGCCTAATCTACGATTGCCCTGTTGAAACGAATAATCGCCATGATCTAGTTGCAATGATCGCTTTTGTTGCTGGTGCTACTTGGAAAATGCTTGATGTCTTCGCAAATGTACGTAAATCTCTGTCCCGCAGGTGTGAATCCTGCATTATAGCTGGTGGAATGTTTTTTGAACACTTTCTGTGAGCGTGTTCTGTTAATAAAATGTTTTCTGAAGTATCTCCTCTCATTCTTGCGCTAATTCTTTGAATGGTAGTGGGAAACTATTCTCTAACTTCACTGCTTGCGTTCTGACCATACATTCTATAACGAATTTAGTCCCTACCTATGTATTCATCATTACTGTAATCTGCTGTAAAGTACTGTATTTTTATCATCCTATACTGCATTTTTATCATAATATACTGTATTTTTATCACCCTATAATCTCTCCATAATTATATGCTTGACTTCTATTCAGAAGTTTATCCTCGCGCTGTATCATGTCTTAAGTATAATTGTACATCACTTGTTAGAAGTCTTATGGAGTAGCAAATATCACTTCTTAATTACATCGTATTAGGTTAAATGTATCGTAACCTGTTATTTACACAAATGCAAGAATTTTTATTGCCAAGGTATAGTACAACTGTTTGTAATCAAGCATTCATTTTCAATTATGTACTCACGTATTTGAATTTGTGTTATCTTAAGGGTTCTCTAAATCATGGTGGACGTGGTGCTATACTAATTAACCGTATGGTAGAGGCATAATACCCACGTCCCCCGTTCCTTATCCTTATCATCATAGCTGCCTTCTATCACCCCCTAAACTTTTGACCACTTGTTCAGATTCACCTTGTATATAGGGTTCAGCTAAGCAGACCTAGAAGATTTTAATGTAATGACAATTCAGAGAGAATATGTGGTTAAATTATTTAGATTACATCAAAGCAAGCGAAAACTATTTGCATGGAGAAGGATGTCTTTGTGGAGGACTCTGTAAAGGAACTATCTCGTATTTTAATTAGACATAGGGAGTACTAAGAAACTAATACTCAAAATTAAAAGATAATCTGAAAAATACGCTTGCTCACTGAAGTTGTAATTACTGTTATTTGACAGCAAATTTGAATTTTTGTTAATAGGATAGTGCACGAAATGCGCCCATTTGGTCTCTGCTAATAACGTGCTGAGCTACACATGCATGTTTAGTTTCGGATGTATAGGTTTTTCATAGTGGGGTTAGTATGCATTAGCTATAACTCAAGGCTATAGGTTTAGTGAAGCGTAAATAAGGTAGGTATATAATAACTGGTAGACACGAGGGATGGGCAAACACGAATGGAAGTGAACCAAATTCTGAGTATCTTCGCAAATTGTAATATCAAGAACTTGAAATCGTTTTTTAAACAGTTAATCAGTTAGAAAAACAACCTGTCCAAGGACAAGCAACTGCATCTGAATACGTTTCGATCAACGACTCATCAATATATTAGAAAGGTGCTCGATCTTCATGCTGCTACAGAAATTACCTGCCAAAGGGCGGATAAGAGCAACAACTGCATCTGAAGACGCTTTCTATCAACGACTCATGAATATATTAGAAAAGTGTTCGATCTTCATGCTGCTACGAAAACAACCTGCCCAAGGACGGCCAAAAGCAACAACATCTGAAGACCGTTTTCGATCAGCGACTCATGAAGATATTAGAAAGGTGTTCGACCTTCATGCTGCTACAGAAACTCGTTTCGGCTTTTCTGCTGCTATGCAAAGGCTTCCTGAGACTCGAGGTTATGCGAAAAATCTAATGGTTTGTGTTCCACTCACTTCATCTTCCGAAGATACCTATTTGGTGGCTACGTTATGTTCAAGACAGCCGAGAAGAATGGGAATGTGTGCTGTTTATTGATGAGTCTAGATGTTGTCTGAACTTTGATTTTATATGTGTTTTGATATGAAGGGAGCGAGGAATACGCAACTTACTTTCTTTCCTTCATGAAAATTACCGTTTTCACAGAAACTGTTCTATGGTTTTTGGATGGCATCACAAAAATGGTTGCACAGAGGCGCATATCTTTGATGAAAGTTCGGCAACTGATTACAGTTATGCGCACAATGTCTTGGAATCCTGTGTAATGCCGATATGGGTGTTGTAGGCTCAGAGCTTTCCTAATGATGATAACAATGAATTTAGCATCTCTAGTGTCAGAATATTTGGAAACAAAGTATTACACAGCATGGACAACTTCATTACCGTTCCTAAACTCGAGTATGTTTGGGATATGCTAGGCCGCCGATTTGTCGCTCACCAAATGCCTTATAGGACACTCTAGGATCTAAAAATGCATTTTCAGGAGAATGACAACCGATTCCATTAAACCCTTCCATCATTGAGTTTAATAAATTAATATATAAAATCAAAATTCAAGGTTTGCATTTCTGACAGAGGTATCATATACCAGATTAAAAAATATCTAATGTGAACAACGCATGAATTCCTTGCAACACTTATTATATTATACGCATTTTTTGCTGCACTTCAATACTGATCAAAATTAGAGTACTTTAAATATCATGAAAGTTTAAAATGTAGAAAGAAGTGTAAAAATACCATCTAAAATTAAATAAAGCTCATAGTCAGAAAATAGAGGAATTAAGCTAAAATTAAAAACATGTTTGAAATTATGAAGGTTAAAACGTAGGAAAGTAGTTACAAATTAAAGAAAGTTAATAACATAGGGTGGAAATATAATAAATTATTTAAAGTTCAGAGCACGTTGCAAACTAAAAACGTTAAAAAGTAGAAAAGAAATTAAAATTTGTATTTAAAATTAAATAAAACTCATGATCTGAAAATATACGAATTATGTTAAAATCAAGACTATATTAGAAATTACAAAGGTTAAAATGTACGAAAGAAATCAAACAAAAGTCATGTATATAGTATGAAAATATAAATTACTTAAAAATTAGAATACATTGAATATTATGAAGTTTAAAATGTACAAAGCAGGCTAAAAATGTTACATCTAAAATTAAGTAAAGGTCATCTATATGATCAGAAAATATAAGAAATAAGTTAAAAAAGCAGAATATGTTGAAGATCACAAACGTTAAAAAGCGAGAAAAAAGTTAAAAATTAAATCTAAAATTGAGTAATATAACAAATAAAAAAGCCTACTTTAGTAATTACACTCATAAAATATAAAAAGTAAACTAACATTAAAAGTATTGGTTTGTAAGTATGAAAATGATTCGCGGTAAAATGAAATTAATAACAAAATTGAGTAATGCAGTTAAGATTACGGAAAGTAAATGAGATATTATGAACAGAAGAATTAGGAAATAAGGTAAAATTCTGGATATATAGGAAATTATAAGGCTTAAAATGTACGGAAAAATTAAAATTTTTATCTAATATTAAGACCTTTTTAATCAGTCATTAAATTCGAAAATAATCGCCGTTAAGGGTACCTAGGAAATAATCATCATATACGTAGTAAACTAGTTGAAACGAAGAAAAATACAAAGGTTAAAATTGATTAACAAAGGAAATTACCTCCGGTAAATCAATAAAAGGTTATCTCTTATTAAATTGTGACATCATCTTATCAACTAAATGAAGAATTAAAACACACTCCTTCTTGTCCGTCGCTACAGCCTACAGTGTAGAAAAAAAATCAGGATTTTTACGGGTTGCTATGCAAAAATCAGTTTTCGGGGGGGTGCTATGTTAAAATTATAGCATCCCCTATCCTGGAAATGTCAGTTCTCACTTTATTCAAACATCGAATTATACAAACTTATCCGATCCCTCGAGGCAAGTTGAGATTGCAATCAAAAATCACAGTTTTCTTAAATTAAGTACCTCGGCCAATTGTTTTTCATACGAGGGTCAAATTGTCAAACTTCTGATAATTTTATTTTTTCATGAAGAGTGTACTGCTTTCACAAATATAAGTATAGGTACCAAAATATCGCATTAAAAGCTAGATTTATTTGTTAGTCGAAAATTATATTTTTTTTTAAGTTTGACATTGCGCAAACGTGAGCATTTTTGTCATTTAAAACACTTTTATAATGGGAAGTGTATAACTACCCAATGGTGGCAAAAATAAAGGCCAGGTAAGAACTTCTATACCGGATATGGAGATGGGTATATATATATATATATATATCAGCAGCATTTTGCGGGGAAATGGGTTGGGGTATTTTTGCTGTAAAAATTATGTAATACTAAATATATATATGTATAGCTATCCCATACAAAATTTCGACCTTTTATGGCTAATCGTTCTGTGTGTATGCGAGATATATGCATATATACATACATTCGTACAGGCGTCGTGAAAAAATCCCTTTTCATTTTGAATGCATTTCACAATCCGTATTGAAAAAAAAAAGTCTTTTACTTTGTCCGCGCCTACAGATGTCAAGCAAAAAATCATTCAAATGGATTCGAGAACGATCAAAATATACATTTTTCGCGATTAAATACTTCATTTACTTCGTACAAGGAAGTAAAAAAATGGAAAAATAAATAACTCCGAAACAAGAGAGATTTGTTTTAAATTTCTTTAACACTGATACTGAGTTCAATAGTTTGAGATTAATCAGCTCAAACATAAAAATTTACGTTAAATAGAGCTTTCATACAAATAACTTCTAATCATTCTTAATAAATAACACTAAAGTTTTTATTTATGTCAGTACCATTTAATTGTAACGAGCAGTTTACATAGATATGGGAAAATCTGCGTTTTATTTTTAAAAGTCTTTGCCGATTGCAGTTTTGTAAAAATGCAAATTATGAAAGTACCTACGAGGAGTTAATGTTTAGAAATCACAATTTTTAAATGTCGGAAAAAAAAGACAAAATAATGCTGTGATAGATGCAGTACAAATTGTCTTTAAAATAATATATATCATAATGGAATTTCCTTCTCATTTTCAGAGATGTGACCAAGAATAAATGCAAAAACATAAAATATTTAAGAAAAATGAACAAAAAGAGGATATGGATCTCTTTAAGTTCAATATATCAAATGCTAGAAATCATAATCTCTTAAGTTCTTGCGATTGCAGTTGAAATCATTTCAAAAGTGTTTTACTGGATTCGTGAAGTTCCCAGGAGATGATTGTCGACGGATAATCTGTAAATAATGTAAGCTTATTTAAATTTCAGCAATGTCGATCAATGGCAGACAACTTTGAAAGGAATTTACTTATCAAATGAAAATACTTAATGTTATTATATTTATTTAGACTGGGGTTTATGCAATCGGATCAGTCAATCGGATGTCAGAGAGAAACTTAAATAAATATTCAGCAAATTATGCTAAATGCTTCAATAATTGCTTAATTTATCTTTTAGATATGGTTTGTGTAACTGAGTCAAAATGCATCAGCAAATAGTATTAGTATCTTAGGGAAGAAACTGTTGACGGAAGAAAATCCTTAATTTCAGGTAACTAGTTAATTACGAGAAAGCTTTAATTCAAAATAAACATGACCTTAATCTTTCACAATAAGTTTATTTTCACCAGCATACGGAAATACAGATTTGGTGTATGGAAAGAATATATCAATGAAAGGCAGTTTTCATGCAAGAATATGACAACCAGTGAAACCTAACCACCAATCATATTTTCTTTATCATTTCATTTAATCAGAAGAAGGTTATCTTTTAGTCTTGCTAATGGAACATGGATTGTATTGTTTCGATTCTGGCAAGCAAATATTTTAAGCATAGCGTTTGGAAAGCCGGTTGTATAAACATGGGCCCGATTTCGAATTCTGGAAAGTATTATGTAGTAATAAAAAGTATTATGTAATATTATAAAGTATGTATGAATGTTGTAAATATACTATGTTTTCTGACGTGGAGGCTCGAAAGTTTAGTGGAAAGGGATGACGAGTAGAAGATGCTGGGATCCGTTTCTCAAGGAAAACCTGAATAGAGGTTAGGAAATTTGTTTCGACATCTCTGTTGTAAAAATATTACGTTTTCGTAACATGGAAGCACTTAAAGTGCGGTTCAGTTTCAGTTCCTCTCTATAGCTTAGTGGAAAGGGATGATGAGTAGAAGACGCTGGGATCGTTTCTCAAGGAAAACTTGAATGGAAGTTAAGAAATTTGTTTCGACATCTGCAATGTACTCAGGGTCTAACTCATTGATAGGTGCAATGCCTGGCTTTGATAAAATTTGTGAACTTGATTTGATGGTTCTGTCAAACAAACGAGATAAATTACAAGAGATTAAAGAAAATCAATGTGAGGATTAAGTGTTTAAAAGAAGAGAAGCCCTCGCCGAGGACGTTTGATAGGTTAAAATTTGAAATCGCTTAGATTCACGTTATACATGAATAAAAACATAAAAATGCTCTTGCACCCAGTCCGTTTACCCTCGGTATGAATTCGCCTGAAGTTATGATGTTCGCGGTTTTACTCCTGGACCACTGGTGAGTTCCGCTACGAAAAATATAATGATTTTATAAAAACACACGTGTTTATTTAGTTGCATTTTTTACCTTCTGCCGTCTAATGTACATAGGTAAGTAAGGTAATGATTAAAAAATTGATAAGGAGTTTTCAGTCAATAAGCATGAATCAGGGCCCCACGGAAAGTTTTGCCTGTTTTTAGAATGATGTCTGTTTATCTGTTCATCTGTCTGTGTTTATATGGCCCTGACGATTTTTCGCCCGCGACAACTTTTGTATAAAACTTCCAAAAATTTCCATTTTAAGCTTTCTGCATTCATATAAAAAATTAATTAGATTTTGAGTAAAGCTGGACGATTGTAAGCAGCATTTGACTTGAAGCCAATAAAGGTTTGTTTACATTATTGGGACTCTGAGCCTAAGAAATGAGCATGAATTTGAAGGCTTCGCTAAATTTAAAAAAGTCTCATATGTATGCCACATGACTTCCTCTTACGGCCTATTAAATTATACAGATTTTTTTGCTGCATTTCATTCAAACTTATTTCCTCGAATTTCATCAGAGGAATATTTCTAATTGAATTTATTTTTTCACTTCGCGCAAGACAAAAATATAAAAAAACTCAAAACAGCTTAAAAAATATTGAAGAATACAGAAAAACATGAAACACCAACTACAGTTAAAAAGCGTTTAAGAAATTTTAGAATTAAAATTAGTTTCTACTCAAAAACAAGAACTTTGACCAGCGGGCAGAAAGACATATTTTTCGGTGCACAAAAAGCAAAGCTTACTTTTGGTCCCACTCGGTAAAAAGACACTAAAGTTGGTATACAGACTAACTTAATTCACTATTCTGCTAAGTTTTAAATGTAAGCAAATGGCGGCTGCGTTGGGCTTAGCAAGACTTCTTCCTCATGTGCAACATGAATATAAGAATGTCTCTCTTCAAAAATCTTTCAAGAAGGCATCTCTTCTCCATAAGTAGGCTTCGCTTCCTTTTCTGCATTTTTCAAATTTTCAGTTCCACCAATGCATCACAACAGAATAGTTTTCTTCGTTTATTTACGAAAATATTCAGGCCCTAAAAGTTCTGGTTAAGATTTGCAAGATCAGCCAATAAGGAGCCTCCCGTGTGTGTCTCTCCGTAGCGCGAATTCCATACATGGTTTACATTAATTTGAATCGTAAGTCACGAAATATGGATAAAAAAATTAATTCACACACTAAATTCATAATATATAGACTTCCAACACGTACGAATCATCAAGCATACTTTTTAGTGAATATTAAAATCTTTTTGCTTCCGGATAAATTCTGAATATTGTGCTTTAAATGATGAAAATAGCATTGGAGAAATATGAAGTACTAACTATTATTCTGGGTTATTACATTCTAGGTTATTTTCTTTAAATAATGGACATGATAGATTATCTGATATGCACCTAATAACAGCGACAATATCCATTGTTAAAATGTTCATGTTCTCCAAATATGGCATATCTTAATTATGAACCTAGAAAAAGAAGGAACATAAAAATTTATAAAACGTTTATTGTAAACTATAACAGCTGGTAAATTTTCAAAGTACTCTATTCTTACATTTCGGAATTTCTCCCTAGGAGCAATGAAAATTAATGTAGAATAAAAGGCCTCCTGATGTTAGAAATATTCGGCCGTTAGCAAAGAATATATTGATTTTACTGTTCAAGTCAGGCGAGTGGTTAATGAAAGGCTTACATTCCTTTCCAAACTGCCACACTCTGGCTTAGCCATCAGCAGAGTTCTTTGGGCACCTGGCGAATATTTGAGGCTAGAAGAGATTTAGCTGAATATTGGTTACTGAGACTAACTAACCTTGACAGTGAATTTAAATATTGTGGTCAGTTAATGATTGTTACTGCATTTTTAATAAAACACATGGCGCAATCGTACAGCACCTCTTAGAGGCATAAGATTAAATTAACATCAGAAAAAATTAAATCATTTAAATTAAGATCAGAAATTATGTGGCATCAAATTCACAAAGAAAATAACTATTTTGTTATCATTTTAATGTCCCATTAAAGAATTTTTTTCATTACAACTGGCTGTAGTTTTAATGAATTTTGTTTGTATTGAATTTCTTTGTCAGATATTTGAGCTATTCATCATTTTTATATATGCTAGATCCATAAGATGTATCGTTTAGTTACCTAAATATAGAACGGTTTATTAGGATATATCTACATAAAAAGTAATCTGTTAAAATTTTAAAACTACAAACTATTATAATTAATTCTTTACTATTAGTGTCCCTCAGACACGTTCACGTTTTTTATAAATACTGTAGAGTCATTAGGATTTTTTGGATGCAGGGAAATCGAAGGAATAAGCAACGCCTTCGCCGGGAATCGAACCACTGACCTCACGCTTACGCGTCGAGTGTGCTGATCACTACACCACAAAGGCATGCGAAGAATGCGGAAGAAATACCTTATATACTCCCCCTTTTGGCGACTGGAGATTAGGGGCCCAATCGCCAAATCGTGGAGGTGGAGAAACATCATCCACCACCATTTTAGTTCGGGCGCCAGTGTAGAGACATTAAGTTATTTAGAAGCAGGAGTGATGAAAAATAAGCAACGCCTTCGACGGGAATCGAACAACGGACCTCTCGGTTACGCCTTCCAGTGTCCTGACCACTACACCATGAAGGCATGCGAAGAAGGCGGGTGAAATATCTTATATACATTATCCTACATTTAAGATTATTACTTTTATTAGCTTCAATTATAAATTAATCAATTGCATTTCATTATTATTTCATATCTTAAAAGCTTAATAATTGCTATTTGCCATAAAGGACTAAATTATCTGAATTATGGAAGTATAATTAAACTGAAAACAATAGCCTATGAATAAAAAGTATCGTTTTAGAAATAATCTACATAAAAACCATTTGCACAGATTT
>KK115494.1:640008-714104 GCA_000611955.2 Stegodyphus mimosarum
TACATAAATACGACTGGCGCCAATTTAGAAGGATTTCCTAAAACTTTCAATGACGGCTGAAAATGACGTAGAAAAATGAGATGCTTTGTTGTCTTTAGCACACATTTTTCTCACAAAATTAAATCATGAAATTATTTTTTATTTACTGAATACAAAACCCAGTTTTGTTCCAGTTAAAACGATACCGCCATAAAACCAGTTTTCTATTTACATAGATTCTGGAAGACCAAAAAATGCAAATGCAAAAAAAAAAGTTCGTTTATGCTTGCGTAAAATATAACAGATAATTTATTTCTATTAATTAAGCTAAGAATGAGGTAGGGAATTTTATTCAGCAAAAATGGTATTACGGAGGTGGCGAATTTATAATTGTTATTTTATTATATATGTTATTATATACGTTTATTATATATGTACGTATACCTATTATCACAAAATCTGTTTAAAAATCAAAAATATCCCAATATTATTTCCGGGCATTATTCAGCCGAAAAATTATTCGCATATGAAATAACTCATTCAGAGAAAGAACATTAAGAAATGTGGAACCTAATGCACAAAGACATGAAAAAATAAATCAAAAACCAGTAAAACCCCTCAAAATTTTCTAATAGAAAACATGAACTGATTGTTTTCAAACCAGAAGAATTTCCATAAGCAATATGAAAATACAAAAATAGGAAGAGAAATTCAATCAAAATTTAATTCAACGTTAGCAAGAGCAAGTAGATCAGATTTAATTGCATCCCTACTCCCCCAGGAAATCCATTGCATTTCTGTTCATCCAAAATTCTACTTTTTTGGAAGTTGAATTTATTTCATATGGAACGGTTTTTGCACATTTTTATTTCATATGAGTGGAGATGTGTTGCATCGGGAAGGCATTTAGAATTTTCCGATGAACTATTATAATTAAATTATTTGAGATAGTTCAACGGCTAATTTTGTATGAAAACAAACGCAGTGATTTTCTTGGGGGGAGGGAATTGAATTGAATCTGATCTACCTCCTCTTGATAACGCTGAATCCGATTTTGATAGAATGCCTCTTCCTATTTTTGTATTTTTATTTTTTTCCTATTGCTTTTGGAAATTCTTCTGGTTTGAAAACAGTTGATATTTCTAATAGAAGATTTTGGTATTTTACTGGTTTTATTTTTTTTTATCTCTTTTTGAATTAGGCTCTAAATTTCTTACTTTTTTGTTAATGATACAGATATAGTAATATGAATGAAAGGGAAATATTTCTATTAAAATTCATACATTTCAAATAAACAAAAGAATGCCAATAAGTATATTAAATCAATGCAGCCTAGGCTTTTATGAGATAATTTCCTTTCTATTCTATATTACTTTTTTAAATTAAATATATACATGCATATATATACACATATATATTTAATTTAATAAATTATACGTGTATATATTTAATTTAGAGTCAATCAGAGAGAGAGCTCTAAGGTTTTCAAGCTTTTCTTTCTCTCTCTGGACATTTCTCTGTCTCTGCCAGAGATAAACAGACCCAAACTAAGTGAATAACACATGAACTATGTGGCACTGTTATATCGGTGCCAAAGATAAACTGAACCGGGCATGGGAGACTTCACTTGCTTCGAGTTCGATTTATCTTGTCCCACTAGATATACAGTATCCAGTTTAAGAGATAATACCCTAATACCTTAATATAAGCTAATAATTATTTTAAAAACTAACTCGGTTTTTGTAGCGTCTTGTCTTTTAACTTTTTTGTTCATTTCATTATCTTTTTAAAATTACGTATTCTAGCGCTGATATTATTTAAAGAAGAAATAAAAATATATAGCTACACTTTTGTTTAGAAATTGAAGAAAATTATTTCAAACTAAGCCCCTTTTTAGCCCAGAAAGGCTATTAATTTCGTTTTTGAATTTTACATTGATTCACTTTTCAAACTGTTGCCACCAAACATTATAGTCCTGTATTATATTTAAAGAAATTAAACAAGGAAGAATCTGCATAAATGCATGTATGTTTCTCGCATTGTGATAAAACAACGGTACCTAAAGCCATCAAATTTTGAATAACGTAATTTTCCACCGAATGTGGGCATCCGGAAACTCGAATATAGAATTTGTTTTATCATCGATTTCATATTTTGTAACACTTTAACGAATTTTTTATTAACAAATTCAAGGATTTCAAAGCGAGCAATGGCAACACTGGACAAAAAAATCATTTTTATATCCAGCATGCGAGATAAAGCATAAAGATATTCCCATTTAAAAATTATTTCGCGATATTGTTGTTGAATTGAGTTTTATGATTCAAGTGCGAAGAAATGATATTTAATAAATAAAAGTAACACACAAAACGTTACAAAAAGCCCCTTTGGGCGTATTGTTTTAGCTAATTTTAAAATTAATTTTCGCATCTTCTACTTCCAATTCAACAAGTAAATTATAAGTTAACAAAAACGTAATTTTATTTGGAGATCAAGTACAAGAAAGATAAATTATCTAGCAATACCGGTTTAATTATGAAACAGAAAAACATGTTTTCAAACTTCATTTGTAAAAATAGTTAAAACGGGAGCGAATATATTACTAGCATACAAAATTAAAAATACAAAGTTAAATAACAGCTAAGAAAATGACATGAAAACAATAAGTAAGAAAAATCTAAATCCCTTAAGCTTAACAGGATATGCCAAAAATTATATACCAAGTTAGATAGTAACATTACCGCGCAAGTTTAAAAAATAATTGGATTAGCGGCATTATTTTAGTAATATTAAGTTATTATCAGTAGCGTTAAGGACAATTGATTGCTTTGATCTAGAAGTGCTTATTTCCATTATAATTGAATTAATTGCCAGTAATCAGTATCTAAGATAATGACTTTGAAATTGAATAAAAATTAGAAATTTCATTGATTCCGGCTATTAAGGCTATAAAAATTGATTCCCGTAAACAAATTATTCAGTAAGATTATTCGATCAATTTAGTGATACGCAGCTGATTCCCTTTTTATAAATCATTCATTGTATATGAATTATCTGAAATGTCAAGTGGAGTTACCTTTTAGCAAAATCCGATTAAATACCAAAGATTCATTTTAAGCATTGGGCTTTTACTGATTTGATTATAATTAAATGTATCTGAATTTCAGTTTGTGTATTAGTGAATGTAAACAAAGAAATCTTCATGGAAGAGAATTGAAAATTTGTAGTAAGTAAATACCTGTTACAGAATTAAACTATTTAAATTAGAGTTAATTCTTTTTATTCTTTTTTCATCAGATTATAAAAATGAAGCTATAAAAGCGAAATCTTAAATGTCATTCTGTATAAAAAGCTATGAATAAGAAGATAACACCATTATCGCTCTAGTACGGATAGTAGTTGCGTGATTCCATTAAATGTAACGTAAGATGCTGTAAGAATTATGTGTGCAAAACAGTGTCAAAACAAACTCGATATTCGACCCAAAGAAACTCGAACAAACTCGTCAAAACAAACTCGACATTCGTTATTTCTCCTCTAGTTATAGAATTTTCACTTTTTCACTTTGAGCATAAATAGTTATTAGCCCAAAGGAACGTTAGCCCAGAAGAACTATTAGTCTCAAAACGGGATTTTGCGCAGTGAATTACTTTTCAAATTGTTGCCCTCAAATATTATCGCCCTGTATTATATTTAAAAAAGTTAAATAATGAAGAATTTACATTAATGTATGTATGTATCTTGCACTGTGAAAAACACAATGTACCTAGAGATATCAAATTTTGAATAACGTAATCCTCCATCTGAATATAGGCTCCTAGAAGATGTAATTTGGAATTTGTTGTAATGTCTGTTTCATATTTTCTAAAATTTTAGCTAATTTTTAATTGAAAAAATCAACACTTTCAAAGCAAGTTGTGGCGACACAGTAGCGAATAAAATACTTTTATCTCTATCGCGCGAGACTGTCTATTGGATATTCTAAATATATGCTGTTTTTAAATATTTTATTGTGCCTTTCAAATTTTGTAAAACATTTAAAGAATTGATTAACATACTCAAAGATTTCAAAGCAAGGAATGGTAACACTGTACGGAAAGAAAAAACATTTTTATCTCTAGCGCGCGAGACTGTCTAACGTAAATTCTAAAGATAGGCTGTTTTCAAATATTTTTAGCCCAATATATGCTCTGTAAACTTATGTAAATGAAAACACTATATATGTATGTAAACTCTTGAAACGTATGTAACGCGCTGTATATGTATTTAAATGAAAACGCCTCTTTGGGCGTAATATAAAATCTGAAAGCTTTCAGACGTTTTACTTTTATTTTTTTACATTTTAATTTTATTTTAAGGAAAAGGAGAAATATATTTGAATTTATTTGATAATGAAATTAGGTGCTTAAGGAATTCCTATATCTGCTAGAGAGAAAAGAGGAATTAAACTAACAAAATCTTGTGAACATTTTATTATTATTTAATTACGAATCTTTAAAAGAATACAGAAAGCTATAAAACTATCTAATCACTACTAAACTAACTAAACTAACTATCATAATAACTTCGTTATCAAAATCTAACTGATATTCCTATCGCAATTCTTTATAATTACTTTTTTTATAAAATTATTCTTTTATTTTAGAGAAATGCACAAATGAGAATTTAATTAATAATAGCTTTGTTTTCTTTTAAGAAAAGTATTATATTAGCGATTTTTATTAAACCTGAAATTTTCAAACACGTTAGCTTTCGCCCACTTTAAACGTTTATGTTACTTTTGTAAGACACGCTTTCAATACAAAGTTAGATCAGATATATTTAATTCTCCTATTAAAGCAATTGCTTTTACAATAACTTTGTATGACAAAGGAATTTGAGAAATTTAACTCTTAGCTTTTATACGTTCAATTTTATACACGAATGAAGAGAGAATGAGCTCTAAAGAATTATTTGTACTCCAATTTAAAGAATGCGATTATCTGTGAATAGTATTTTGTAACTACAAGTTTTAGTTTTCTCCGCGAATCTTTCTGTTAAGATTCACTGAAACAGGAATTAAAACTCAAATAAATTTAATTACTATCAAATTAGCTACAGACGAATGTTACAATGAATCTTTGGCATTTCAAGTAGCATTTTGTTAAAAGCTGTTTGCCATTTGAGTTAATTCGCTTTAAAAAGCAACGATTATACAAAATTCAAATTTTCGCTTAGCACTATAATTAAGGAAGCTGTTATTCTGGTAGCAAATGAAATTAAATTATTCGTATTTTTTTAGGGTATTGCATTTATGGTGGCCAGCAGTGTAAGTGCAATTTTGTTTAGAATTTGCAAAGTAGAAATCTTGATACTTACTTCCTTCCATTTGAACAAAAATTATAGGTTTCTAGTTTTATAAGAGGATGGTCTTCTGTAAATCTTATGTAATCTTAATTGGCTGAAAGAAAATGAGCAATTGTCATTTATTTACATGTGAAAATTTTACAGACTTAACAGGTTTCTCTTGAAACCTGCTACCTCATGCCGAATAATTCTTTGTGTGCAAAATTTTGTGTGCATTTTTTTATAATTTATGTTTTACATGTTTGCGAAATTTTGCTTATTGTTTTTATTTATTTGTTTTATTTATTTATTAGAAATCTTATATAATAAGTTAATTGTGTACATTTGCTTATTTGAAATTGTGGCCATACATTGCTCTTGTGTGTGTTTGTTTCGTGCACAATAGCGTAAATTATTAAATTCGGTTTCCATCGACTTTTGAATTAAGCATAGCAAAAGTAGAAAAGGAAATACTGGCAGAAATCCTTCTGTTTCTTTACTTGAAGATGTTTTGACGCCAAGATGGATTTTTCACCAACATGGTGGTATTCTGCAGTTTTCAAAGTCCGCGGAGCGATTTTCTAAAATTTTTCTGAACTGTTTATTATTCCCAATCGGGAAAGCTATTGGTATCGACTGCACTGATGTATAAGTCATTCAGTTCTACCAATTAAAATCTGTGACACTTCAGGGGTCATCTTTCTCGCTGATTACTGCTTTAGATATTGATTTGTGGAGGATTCTAGAAATCTGCATTTCCTCGCCTATTAACGATTTTTTTCTCTTTGAGCTATTTATGGTTATTTATCTTGTTTTATAAGTTGTGTTTTTTTCAATAAAATTTCAGTACCTCCGATTCAGCTGTTCCAATCGCTGAAGAGATCTCTACGAACCTATAGCATGTGACAATGAGTACTTCCACAATAGAAAAGAGAAAAAGTATGCTGTGAAGTTAGTCATTACTAATCTTCAAAGGTTCGGTAATAAGAAATACACAGAGTGCAGCGGTCCCGGGGACCACTCAAAAGATTATACTACGAAACACGTAAAATATCGGTGCTGATCGCATAGGTGTACTTTTGTGATGACGGTACAATTCTACGAAACAGATCTACGTTCAATTCACAAGGTCATTTACCACCTCAAGACACTGATGCTCACATAGCTTTCTACTTCCCAACTGTACTTTATAGATGGCGATGTGACCAAAAACATAAAGGAGGAAACGAGTTAAAGCCCGGAAGACAATCGATGTCACATGCGTCTCGTCCCAAAGTAGTGCAACAAATGACCCAACTAGACATGCCTATGCGCTGGAGCAGGAGCCCACCAACTCAAGGATCAATCATATCAGTGCATAGAGCTCGCAACCATGCCCAAACATGAGTTCAACAGCGAAGGCCAGTTGCTTTCCCTCAAATAGCATTAAAGTTAGCTTTATTTTGAGGCCAGGTCAGACGTTCTTATCTGATAATGGTTCAAATACAGAAGCTATCACATATGTACTTTTACAGTCGCGGCTGGATACTTGACTGATATGGAATAGACGCATATTCTATCCCCAGGAGAATTTACTGCTTTCAAGGAAAATGAAGTTACTTAGCGCCATATTTCCCGTTTGTGCTAAGACATGGCAATACGAACGAAAATTCTTCAGCACTAGTGTATGAAAGAGAAAACGCCTACATTTATTACTTTTTATTGTGCCACCTAGACAGAATAGTCGTTAGAGACGCTAACTGTCGTCCAGAAGGGTCCCGGCCCGAATCCTTGAGAAGGCATATATGTTTGAAAACAAACAGTGTCTGTGTAGCATGGGAGGCGCTGAAAATATACGTAGAACAGAATTTCTCACAAGAGTCTGGCGGTAGGGGAAGAAAGGCCCGGCGATATCTAATACGCCTTCTTCGATGCGCAAGTGCCTGCCTTGTTTCAATCTAAACTATATTTTTGTAATTGTTAACCAGCAGATCTTTTTGCATCCACTGTTATAATTTTCTTGCCTCTGATTCACACACTCTCAAAAGCAATGCAGTCATATTCTTTAGTTAAAAAAGGAGACAATCTTTTCCGAATATTCGTGGCGACCATTTAAATATATAACGCGAGGCCTTTCTATGAGAGATACAAAAAAGGCGTTCTACAGTGCTTCTAAGAATATCAGGAATGCTGAAGCAAATGTATGTGTTTCGAAGGATATTACCTGAAATTATCTGATTAGATAAATTTTTTAGATTTAAAATAGAACTTTGCTACGAACCTTTTCCCTGAGCATAGGAATATTAATGATCAATATTTACATGACGTAAGCGCATATGATTAATTTTTGCCTTGAGCGGAATTTCATAAACGAATGAAATTTCAGTTAACTCAGTCACGTCACTTCCGGTTAACCCAGTTCATTACAGAAGCATCCTCCCACGTACCTGCTTAACGCTATTTTAATTTACAATGTGTGAAATAAAACAATTGTTCACGAAAAAATATACTCCTGAAATTTCAAGCAGAAATTCTTCTGAAATCTTAAAAAAAAACATCATTTGATGGGAAAAAATGCATATTTTTGTCACATTAAGAAGAGTCAAAAAAGGAATTAAAAAACTAATAATAATTCGGGTGATACCATCTTCATTAGGCTAATACAAATTAATTACATTTTCATAATAAAAAAATGAAATGTGATTAAAAGATTATAAGCAGATTTGCACTGTGCATAGTTAAAAACATGACGCATATATAACTTTAAATTACCGAGCAAAGTATGGAGTTCCTTCCCCCTTTTCTCTCCCGATATCCTAACAACAAGTATGAAATCTATGGATCTTTTTGTATCTTTCTACGGCAGGCATGAGCATATTTGACCACAAATGCCGCAACCTAAATGTGCTAAAAATAAATCATTTATGTATTCTATTGCACAACTTATATAACACGACGGATTCTGTATCAACTCTGAATGGTCTGTTTCTAACAATTGTTAAACTATTATTTTACTATCCCATGAAAGACATGGCATGAATTTATGCGTAGCTACGGTAGAACTTATACATCATACTTTTCTAGAAACACAGTAAAAATGTAGTTTAATACACAAAATCATTTTCATATAAGTTTTAATGTACGTTCGTGTTACAACTTTGCTCTATATCTATGTATTCTAAACCTAATTAGTCTATCTGGTAGTTTGCTGAGACTTATAGAAGTATTCGGAATTTTATATTAGAGCACGGTCGTTTTACTTGTACCTACTTCTGTAATATTCTCTTTGGATTGAGAAATTATACACTTAGAGAGTTTCTCTTCGTGTTACGAGAATTTTTAACATGAACCAGTTTGAGCAAACCCAGAACCAACTAACCATCATGTAATAAGGAAATTACCTCATTAGTTACTTTAATTTCTGACACGGATAAAGTTTAGTAGACCCAGCATCAACTAATATTCGTTCTAAATAAGAGATCGACATACCGGCTACGAGGTATAATTGCACTCAAGACCTTGAAATACAATATTTTAATAGACCGCGATTTTACCCTCTAAGGTAATGAACCTAATTACAAAGTCAAAGACGCGACAGCGGTGCCCCAAAATTGATGGCATTGTTAGGCCTAATTCGAAAAGCAATAAAAGAACTTTTCTAGAAAGGTGTTACTTCCGAAAATATAAAGGGGCAGCTCCCAGAAATATACTTTACAGGAGAACTTATCTCTGATTGGTTGATCTTCTTGAATAAAGATTTCCACGGCAATTTTTTTTAACATCGTAAAATATCGCATGTACGTACACTGCGGGAGAGAAAAAAAAGTTCTATATCTCACTTTCTAGTGGGCCAATTGACAAAATTTAAATAGCGTTTTTCATGTCTCGAAAGCGCGACTAACGATATATATTACATTTATATATAACATTATTCTAATTTAGGTATTTTGACAGAAAATCGGACTTTTTTTGAAGTGACATGCTATTTTTTTTGCCATATTTCGATTCTACGACTTTTCGATTTTACTACTACTATTACTCAAATTATGGCTAAATATTAGATTTTGTAAAATTTGGTGAGAAACGTACGGAGAAATTCAAAAATTTATCTTGTAGCCATTTTTTTTTCAGTTTGCGCCAAGAATAATTCACTTGGCAAACTTCTTAATACATGGCAATCTATTTTCCTTTCCTTTTTTAAACTCTTCACCAGGGAAAAAAAGTAACATCGTTCCTACTCGCAAATAATTTTAACAAAGTGCCTAAACCACATTTGATGTTTTATCGCTTTTGACAACTATGCCAAATTTCAAAATGCACGTATATCTTCGGAAATTTTGAATAAACAACTCCAATTTTAGAAATACATCCACTTTAAGATGATGGTAAAAATTTTATAGCTCGTAATTCAAAATGTTTTTCGAAAAATTTATAAGCGTTATTTAAAAATACAAATTTTCAAATCAATTCAGAAAATATCTGCGAATTTTATTTCGATTAAACTGAAATTCAGAAATACAAAAGGAAGCATCTAATCAGTTTAATAAAAAAAGAGACGTTAAGTATATCTCAAATTCAGTTATCATGGAGGAGTTAAAATTTTGAGAGCTAATTTTTTAAAAACTACTCGTGGGAATTTCACAAAGCTTGGTAATTTGTCATAATTTGAGTCGTAGTATCGAAATATGGAAAAACAATTTGTATGTTATTTCAGAAAAAGTCCGATTTTGTGTCAAAATACCTATATTAGAAAAATGGTATATATAAATCTAATACATATCCTAATTCGCGCTTTCAAGACATGAAAAACGCAAGTTCAATTTCATCAAGAGGCCCAGTAGGACGGGAGTTATAGAAATGTCTTTTTTTGGGGGGGGGGCGCAGTGTACATGGAACGGATTCCCGAAGACAACATTTTTGTGAAGTAGGTGGCAGAAAGCTGATGTTCAATCTAATTGTAGGAGGAAAGCGTTTCTCAGAAAATTTTGTTATTGCGTTTAGCGTTCTAAACTCTGATACGGTTTGTTATCAACTAACTTCCTTAACGCGGGATTCATCCTCATAGAAAATTTATGGCTCAGCGAGAAACCAAATTAATGAGTTAATAATAAATAAAGCAGAAATCCAATACATGGGTCGTCTTGTTTAACAAAATATTTACCAAAAACAATTGGCTTAACTGAAGTCAATAGAAACTGAGATCATTTTATAATATAAGTTTCGTGGAAGATTCAATCATGCATAATTTCACTTAAACATTACAGAGTAAGGTAGTTTGTGCTTTTAAGGAGATTACATTTGAATTATGCACATCAATAATTAGTTACTGTTGTTGTTGTTATGACTTATCTCACATGTTTGACAATAGCGTCAGAACAAGCCCGCGAAACTCGTCGCCCAAGTAATGCAAGATTCCATCTATCGTTGGCAAGAGCCTTGGAGCACCATACAAGTGAGATTACGACTTTGCTCAGTTCCACCCCCCAATTTTGATAAAGAGCACCCCAGGGGTATAGGTCCGAGGGTCTACCACCCCTCTTCTCCTACCATCGACCTCTCGAGAGGACTTTCGGCTCGGCACATATTTAGAATGCCCGATGCCGTACAGACACTACAATTTTACAAACATCAACGCCTTCTCCAGGATTCGAACCTGGACCCTTCAATATGGTAGTCAGAGTCGTTAACCACAATCCTGCTTGGGCGGCTCAATAGTTAGTTGAAGGCGTAGTTCCTTTTTCCCCCTTTATTGCTGCTTTCGTGTAACTGCTGAACTTGGTCAAATCTCATATTAAGCGACTTGTAAGATACATGTAATTTATAAAATAAAGCATAGTAAAATTGTAAGATTTCACATAACTTATAGCAAATTATTGCGTAATAATCTCGAAATTTCTGCAATAATCAATTCACAGTAAAAGTAGAAGCTTACATTATAGCCGTTTTTCTAAACGAAAAATTCATAAGAAAATTTGAATTCTGCAAGACAGCAAAAAGTAGATAATATTGTTGCATGAAAGTTATAGAAAAAAATACATGATTTATCAAAACGCTTAACATACGCTGCTAGCCAACCAAATTGCAACACCAAGAAGGACAAGAGATATCACAACAAAATTTATTTAGTAGATACCATGTTGACCAAGTATTAAATGATTAAATTTATAGACTTCTGTCAAGTGTGGTTCCTTCCAGAATTAGTAGCCACAGTAGCCACCATTGTTGGAGATCACCGCTGCCACACACCTCGGCATCGATTCAACGAGACTTTAGATGTGTTCTTGGGGTATAGCAGATCAACTAGCTTCCACACGTTGCCAAAGTTGATCTGGTATGGCAGCTTGGGATGTCATCTGGATCAATCGTTCAGCAACCATGGATCCCATGTTTTCTATCCACATGTTCCACATGTTTCCACTCTGCTGTAAACGGTGTCGAATGGTACACGCAGACACTGGATGATGCGTTATAGACTGAATGTGCTATGCTATGGTTCGTGAAGTGACTGAGCAATCCGTCACTGCCATGCGCACAATGTTCCTGTCATCATGTGAAGTGGTGCACTGAGGTGGTTGCTATCGAACACGTCAGTCCGTCGTATCCTCCTGCATTCAACGGTCACATATTCGCATTACAGTTGTTTGGTTTCGTCCAACACGACTACCGATTTCCCTGAAAGATAATCCACACTCTCGGTAGGTCACTATCCTTCCTCTGTCGAATTTGGATACTTGATCAAACGATGATCGCTGTTTACTACGAGGCATAACTGATCATTTTCTTGAAAAACCACAAGAAAAGCACAATTAACGAACTTGAAATCGTCAAAAACTCCAAGCCTTAAATAGCGGTTTGAAGTGGCGCCACAGGCGCGCGTGATGTGCGTCTGCACTGAAATTCTAATCATTTGCATATCTCATCTCCCGCTAATGCATGTTGTAAATTTCATGTTATTTGCATGCTTCCTTCAGGGTGTTGCATTTACGGTGGCCAGCAGTGTATTATCTTTATAATATAAATACTTCTTTAGATCTATTAGATTGTAAAGTTTAAGTTGTTTAATAAAATTAATTCCCTTTGCAACTTCCAAGATTCGCATCCTCTCTCTTTTTTTTTTCCATTGTAAATATTACTGAGTCATCGAAGATCTCAAAGGTTTCAAGCAACTCAGTTTGAGTAACAAAGACTTGTTGAGGACTTTTGTAAATTACAAAATGGAATGTTGTTCTCCTTTGCAATTTAAAACCAGCGCCATCTTTGTTTTTTTCCTTCGATACATGAACCAGCGCCATCTTTGTTGTTTTCCTTCGATACATGAACCAGCGCCATCTTTGTTGTTTTCCTTCGATGCATGAACCAACGTCAACTTTAGAAGGCTATTCCGTTAAAGTACTGTGATCATATTTACTTTCCTTTTGGAATCTGCTGTATATATTTCGAAATAATCCGTTTTCTATTGCTCTTGATAAAACTTTTATCGTGATAAGCTGCTTGGGCAAGTGAACAAAGGGCAAGGGTATTTTTCTTTATTACCAAAGAAGACGCTTTGACCAAAACCATGGAGACGCTTTTACATTTATTGGATTCCTGTTGCTTTAAATAAAATGCTTCATGGAAGGTATAGCAAGGTTTATGCGGTTATGTTTTTTGCCTTTTTTTCTATATATTTTTCAAAAATGCAAGTCTTTTAAAAATACTGGGCAGTCACGTTTAAATTTTTGGTAAATAATAAATAACTAAATTTTGTCTACAAAATACTCTAAAGATATCTCTCGAACAGCAGCAAAGCTAGTAAGGATGTGACCTGAAGATAAGTTTGCTCTCTTAGCACATTCTAAGCAATGAATTATCTATATTTTCCGAATAAGGTTACTACTGGGAGAGTAAGTTTTCACTGTTTATCAAATGTAGTTTTTAAGTAATAAATAGACTTTCTGGCACAAAAATATTTCATTTTCCAAGCAGCTGGGTTTGTTTCATAGATCCAGACATTACATCTGATTGAAATCAAAGATGCAGACAATTTCAGAAATCATCATTTTAACATCAGTTTTGGGATTGCAAAGCTGGCTTCAATCAGAGATGTACATCAATCACAAAAAAAGGCAAGTTCTATATCTCTCGTTCTATTGGATCGATTGTCGAAAATAAACTTGCGTTTTCCATGTCTCGAAAGCGCAACTTAGGATATATATTAGATTTATATATAGCATTGTTCTAACAAAGGTATTTTGACACAAAATTAGACTTTTACTGAAATAGCCTACCCATTTTTTTCTATATATCGATTCTACGACTCAAATTATGCCAAAGTTCCACGTTTTGTAAAAATCGCACGAGTAGTTTTTAAACATTAGCTCTCCGAATTTTAACTCCTCCACTTTAATTGAATTTGAGATACATTTTTATTAAACTTATTTAATTCTTCGTTTTACATTTCGAAATTTAGGTTCAGTCGAAATAAAATTCGCAGATAGTTTCTGAATTGATTTTAAAATTTGTATTTTTTGTCTTTTTTGTAAATTTTTCGAAACTACTTTTGGATTACAGTCAAATACCAAAAATCCGCCGACCTGAAATCCGCCAACTTCTGAAATCCGCACTGCCTTCCAAAATATAAACATTGAATTTATAGGTTCCAGAAACCGCAGAATGGAGAATGAAATACCGAAGATAAAATATTTATTCAATAATGACGTCATAATTACCGAATAATAATGATTCTGTGTTAGTGGCAGAAAAGCGATCTTAGCCCAGAAGAGGTTTTTCAGTATACATGATGTGTTCAGATGAGTAATATCAGATAACCGATGATGAAATCATTGGCTCTGTTTTGAACTCGCCACAGCAAGAAAACGATTCTGACACCGACACAGATAATGAATTTGATAGGAGTGAGAAAATATCTTTTAATTAGGTTTTGGAACATAGTGAAAAATACCTAAAATATTCAGAAAAACAGAGCTGTGTCACAGAGCAAGAGATTATGACCCTGTAGAATTTACAAAAACAAACTTGCTCTGGATAACCTAAAGTTTTAAAACAAACCTTTATCAGAAAAATGTTTGAAACAAGTAAAAAATATTAAATATTTTATGCTTTATTAGTATCTCTTATTTTTATACGTCTCTATTGTATATGTCCTTAATGCTTTAAAATATTCCTGTAATCACTAATATAAATGAATAATATAATATATGTATATATAATAATTTAATGCATGTAATAAAATAATGTAATAATGTACATAATAATTTAAGTAAATGTATCTAATATGCCTTTATTTATTTTGCACTATTAGTCTGAATATTATGATTTGGTTTTTCTGTCCTGAAATCCGCAAAATCCTAAAATTCACACAACCTCTGATCCCAAGCGTTGCGGATTTCTGGACTTCTACTGTATTACATATCAAGTTTTTAAATTGTCTTAAAATAGACGTATTTCTAGGCATATCTGCAAGAAATTATATATATTTTTTTTGAAATTTTAAAGACATATGTGAATTTACATATTGACGCGTTTTGAAATTTGGCATATTTGTTGTAAGCGAAAATAACGCCGAATGCAGTTTAAGCACTTTGATAAAATTATTTGAAACTATGAACGATGAACTTTTTTCCGCTCGTGTACACTGAGAAAAAAGGAAGGAAAGTCGCCATAAGTTAAGAAGTTCAACAAGTCAGTTATTCTTGGCACAAACTGAAGAAAATTTGGAAAGATAAATTTTTAAATTTCGCCACAAATTTCTCACCAAAAATTACAGAATTTAATATGTAGGTATAATTTGAGTCGTAAAATCGAAATATGGAAAACATTGTGATGTTAGTTCAGAAACAAAACGATTTTGTGTCAAAATACCCATGTTAGAACAATGCTATATATAAATCTAACATATATCCTAAGTCGCGCTTTCGAGATATGGAAAAATGCAAGTTAAATTTCGACAATGGGTCCAGTAAAACGGTAGATATAGACCTGTCCCCCCACTTTTTTTTTGTGCGTGCAAGGTGTACGTTTATATTAAGGATAGGTGCGCTATCCTTAGTATGCGAAAAATTTGTCAAATCTTATGAATAACAAGCAAGAGTGCATACACATTTTTTTATTTGTTGTTGCTTGATTTCTAAACTGATATTATTCTGATTAATAAGATTTGCCTAGCGCAAGTCAAGGGCAACTTGTATTAACTTAAAGGTTTTATTCTTTAATAAATCGATAAATATGCTTATTAATCTATTATACGTCAAGTAACAACAGCACTGTGTAAAATATATTCATTTAACACGGCTTTAGATGGCTATATTTACTTATTTGAAGTCAATCTCTTAAGTCACGAAAACAGGAACATAATATCTGTTCAATTGGAAAAGTCACGATTAAAACTCTTTCAACAGGATGTAGAACGATGAAATGCAACCCGCAATGCAGCAAGGAAACGACATTGAAGATGCATGAAATGCAATAAGAAACATGCGTGAAAGATGTAGGTTTCTACATCACTTTGAGAACACATTCCAGTTACTGAGCAATTTGGACGTTCATCAGATTAAGCACGTTTATCTATGTTGATTGCTCTGAATTTCCTTTCTAACAATGACTTTGGGCAATGTCTGTTATCATGGACTTTTACTGAGATCGCATTATCGCAGACCATCTTCACACATGTTCGCGACTGTAAGTTCCAGAAACCTTGCTGTCTGTCTCACATCACAGTTTATATACAAGGCGGTCATTATGTACTAACTTTGAAAACCCGTTGCTCCAAGTAACATAGGACGTAGCAAAGATGTCGCTAAATGGTCCGACTGGTTACAAAAAAGATGCCATGGTAACTTCTACGACATCTTTACAGCCTAATGAAGATACAAAAGAGTTGACGTTGCATCACGGCAATTTTAAGACGCTCATAAAACATCATGAAACAACCATTTGCAGACGTGGCGATTTGAGTTTTCTCCATAGTTTATCAGCGTTAAAGAATTAGAAATAATTTTGTCCTTTCAAGAACATAGACGCATCAATTTGTGATTTCGCATTAATAAAATATTAATGCAAAATGAATGTGTCTAAAATAAGAATAAAAATGTCGTATAAAAATTTTAATATTGAATTCCCTTAGTGCTTAAAAATACGTAAAAAACTCTAAATAAAATTTGTTTAAAATTAATTAATATTTAAAATTTGGTTTTTCTTATAATTAAGAAAGCATACTGCTTAAAAATTAAAGTAATATAACATAATTTCTTAATAATAACTTATGAATTTTAAATATTTTTTTAATTTGTATTTTTCAATATAAAGAAATAACAAAATTTATTTCTCTGTAATCAAAATCTATTTCCTTAATAATGTATAAATGTGAGCAAAACTCAATAACATATGCAAATCTAATGCTCTGTTAATAAAGTAGACTTAATATTCCATATCCTTAGTAATTTCTTTCAAGAACTTTGGCAAGTGGATTGCCTGTCGTGAAGTATTTTTCAAAAACCTTCGAAAATACTTAATATTTATTTCCTCAGCAAATGCTGAAAGTCAAAATTTTTAAGTGCCGAAGTAAATTAACTAACTTTAAAAAAGTCAAGAATTAGAATAAGGAAATCTGTATTATCAGTTAAGAATGGCGAAAAATATTCCTTGTATTTCAATTTTTGAAAGATAAACAAAGTTACATTTTTTGGAAAAAATCCATGCTAGTGAAATATGTTGCTCTAAGTTTCATGTAATTGCTGCATTAATTTTTCATTGTTCAGATGAATACCTTTTAGAAGAATGCTTATAGAAGTGGGTCAACTTTGAAACATTTTAATTTTTTTTAAATAAATGTATAATGAGTATATTTTAAATCTATAATGAGTAATAATATTAAATCTATAAATCTATAATGAGTTTTTTTAGATTTTAAGTAATTATCATCCTGTTTTCACTTTACGATTTAAGAATGGTGATAGAGATGTAGAGAAATTCGTAGAGACTTCGTAGAGTCTCGAAAGTTCTTTCGAGAGGTTGCTGGTAGGAAAAGAAGATTGGATACCCTCAGATCCATCCTTCCCGGGGTAATCTGCGTCAAAATTGGGGCGGAACTGAGCAAACACGTACTGTCACATCTGTGGTGCTCAAGGCTCTTGCCAACGGCAGACGCAATCTTACTCTCCTTGAAACAATGAATTTCACGGGCTTGTTATGATGTTACTCTGAGACAAGAGAAATAAATCGCAACAACGGCACACGATATCATGCTGTTGCGTGTAAATCTTCTGAGACAACTTTTTCCCTTTTTTTTCATCATCATTCTGCATAGCGTTTGCGAGTTTTTAGTAACAAAAATTCGTGTTTTGTATAGATCTCCGAGCGCAAAATTTACATAATAGTGATATTTTAAAATCTCTTTTTAACTCACGGGACACAGACACTCGAAGATTGAATGCAAATATTGTAAACATACCCTACTCCGAAATTCCTAATGTTTCTCCTAACCAACAAAAATGGTTCAGTTGGCTTATGAAAATTTATGGAGCTTCTCACCGTTTTAAAATTTTGAATGAAGTATGGCTTTTCACTCAGTGGATTTTTCTTAAATATTTCAAGGGAAATATCTAACACATCTGGCAGAATTTCAAAGCCAAAGAAGCTGCTGTTTCTTTTCAAATGAACTTTACTACTTTTTTTCAAAAATACAAATAAATTTTGATCCGCTTTTAATTTAATTACTCAGAGTAATGCTAAAATAGTGAAAACAAGAACTCAGACTCACGGGATTTGTTCAGATTCCGAGTAAAATTAGAGATTTTTAAGGATAATGTATTTCCAGGTTCCTAGAAGACATCTCTCAAAATAAATGAGAAAATCGGGATTTAATTTCTAAGTAATATTAATTTAATTGTTTAGCATTTTTTTTTTGAAAACTCCGATAGCTTAGTTGACAACATGCACAGTCTGTGGTCAAGATTCCGTAATTCCTGTTTAGCTGATTGCAACCGTTTGTTTGTTATTGACGTTATTAACCTTTTTAAAGGTCATCAACGAGTTCACCTCGTTTCCTTTTACGCACCATAGTGGATGCATATGAAACGTACACAGCTCGCGTAACTGGTTTACGACTGAGAGACATCCCGCGCATTTGGGAAAAAAGTATTTCTTAATCTCGCAACCAGTTAATTATTCTAACGTTAAAATATTTTAAAAGCCAATTTATTCGTGAGACATATTTTTAAGTAAATGCGGGAAAATGATTAAATACAAAGTATTACTGAAGAGAAGCAAAATTTTTTACCAATTTTTTCTAACTTGTTTTTACGTTTCTACACATTTTCATAATTGATAGATGATATTTAAAATCAGGCAAAAAAGTAACCTTTATTATTTAGTAGTACAGTTTGAATAAAATTATCGATTGTTAGAGCGATTAGATCCAGGTTCTTCTTTAGAAGCAAAGATGATATCGAAATCGATCACATTATGCGCGATATCTAAAGATTTGCAATATAGCTGTTCAATACATTAACTGCTTTAAAAGTGCACTGCGAAAAAAAAGGGACAGTTCTATATCTCCCGTTCTACTGGGCCGATTGACGAAATTCAAATTGCGTTTTTCATGTCTCGAGAACGCAACTTAGGATATGTATTAGATTTATATATAGCATTGTTCAAATATGGGTATTTTGACACAAAAACGGACTTTTTCTGAAATGGCATGCCAACGTTTTTCCATATTTCGATTCTACGGCTCAAATTATGCCAAACTCCCAAGTTTTGTAAAATTCGCACGAGTAGATTTTAAAAAAATGTCTCTCAACATTTTAGCTCCTCAATGTTAATTCAGTTTGGTATGTATTTATTAATATCTCTTCTTTTATGAAACTTAGTTGACTCCTTCTTATACAGTTCGAAATTTAGGTTCCTTTCAAATAAAATTCGCCCATTTTCTATTACTTATTTTTAAATAATTTTTATAAATTTTTCGAAAACAATTTTGAATTATAACCTATAAAAGTTTTACAATCAATATAAAGTAGAAGTAGTTCTAAGCATACCTGCAAAATATTAGAGCTTTTTGTTCAAAATTTCCGAAGATATACGTGAATTTATATATTGGCGCGTTTTGAAATTTGGCATATTTGTCGAAAGCGATAATAACGAAAATGTGGTTTACGCACTTTGTTAAAATTATTTGAAAGTAGAATAATGATGAATTTTTTTCCTCTCATCCACATTGTAAAAAGGCAGGAAAGATGTGACTTTTTTCCCTCCTCTGCACAATGGAAGGGAAGAAAAGAAGGTTGCCACATATTAAGAAGTTCGCCAAGTGAATTATTCTTGGCTCAAACTGAAAAAAAATTCGCCAAGTTAAATTTTTGAATTTCTCGGTAAATTTCGCACCACATTTTACAAAATTTAATATTTAGGCATAATTTGAGTCGTAGAATCGAAATATGAAAAAAAAACATTCGTATGTTAATTAAAAATAAAGTCCGATTTTGTGTCAAAATACCTATATTAGAACAAAGCTATATATAAATCTAATATATATCCTAAGTCGCGGTCTCGAGATATGGAAAACGCAATCTGAATTTCGTCAATCGGCCTAGTAGAACGGGAGATATAGAACTGTCTTTTTTTTTGCCCTCGCAGTGTACATCATGTGTAGAAAACATCAGTTGTAGTTTCCCAAAGGGAAAAATTGACAAATGTTAGAAAGAAGAAGAATATTTTTTTTTTGATTTTGACAGTCAAAGTAAAAATCATTAAGTTACAGAAAAAAATCTAAATAAGAAAATGAGCTACGATATTATGTTAAAGTCTGAATAATTTTCAAAAGGTGTACAACAATAAGGAATACACAATAAAATAAATATGTATATATATGCAGGTTTTGTAAGCATGAAGAGGAGCGACAACTCGTATATATCAAAAGCAATAGGTGATACAAATCGAAAACGAAAATAGCGCCATCTGTTAAGGAAAATATTGATAAACATAAAACTATAGTACTGGAATCCTAAAAAGAAGGAACTCGATTGGAAATTATAACACAAACTAAAAACCTTTAGCGGACAAGTACAGAAATGTAATTTAAAATACGGTAGGTATTAATGTACTTAAATTGCAATTTTGATTACATAACTCAAACAAAACTCAACGTGCTGTTTATAAAACGCAACACGTATTTTAACAAGTGTGCATTTCTGAATGTTCTTCTCTCCTTGCGTAACATATTGTTGCGAAATGCCCAGCTGCGGTAAGATTGCTTCTTCACAAAGCGGGGTTAATAAGGCTGTCAAAAAACGAGAGGGTTGTCAGATTTGAACGAAATCGCCCAATCGCATTCTAGAATGTTTTCGGTCTGTCTATGGCATATCGCCAATTTTGTATCCAGATGTTGCCAAATAGGCGATTTTGAGCCAAATCTGGCAATCCTGAATTTTCCAGCCACTTTCTGGCAACTCTAAGCTCCCTTTGCGGAGGAAGCTATCTTATCGCAGCTGGGCATTTCGAGCAATATTTATCAAACCATTTCTGGTGTTAATGTTTAATCATAACAATCATAACATGACTTCTATTTCAAACTTCCTTATTTAACACTGATAAAATGTTTGGGAGTGTCAAGTCTAGAAACACTGGCAGCAATATGTTATGATTAATGTCATGGTAAAAGAAATCGCACGCAGCAGCAAAAGCTATTATGGGGTAATGTGGTGTTACTTCAACGTATTGTAATGAAGATTTACGTTTGTACTCTTTACACGAAATGCGATTTTATGCATTAGACTCATTCAACATTTTGCGTTATTAGGCGACCCATAAAGTTTACCAACTATTCTCGTTATTAGCTCATGAGTATGACACTAAACTTTCGCGAAACTGAACAGTATTTCACGGTCCATATAGGAATTTTCTGACGTTCAATTCTTATTGTTTGTATGGTCATCTAAATTCAAGCTCAATAAGAATCGAGAACTTAATAACAAGTCAACATTCAGCCAGGAAGCTACAAGTATCTGTGTCAGTAATTCATATTTTGAAGAATACTAATCAGTGAAACTCTCCTGGAACTTCCTTATTGTAACAAGGGCTTTATTGAGTTTGTTTATTTAGATTATCACAACCAAATTAAGGCTATTTATCTAAGGGTAGGAATATGTTCAGGTTTGGTTTTAAGACAAAGCATACTAGCCTTATCTGACTAAGGGAAGGGATGCCTCTTTTTGAAGGACTTTCTAAGGAAAGCACGCTACACGTGTAGAAAAATACGAAAACGCCCCTGCAGCAGCCCGTTTGCCTGGAATTGAACCCAGGTTGGAACTATCAGTGTTTAGCGATTTTACAGCTCCGCAGCTGCGAAGATATTCAGTATTGAAATTCTGAAAAGGTTTCTAAGAATCCTAAGGTCTCTAAGAGAAAGTTGTTCGCAGTAGCTTTACACATGGCCAAAACTGTATAAAAATCTAAGGCAAGAAGGCAATTTGCGAAGATTTGAACTTGCATTAAAATACTGGAATCCAACTGTCTTACAACTCGGCTACTGGAAGAAGCATAAGAATATTTTTGTGCCTCCCAATCGAAATGGTGATTGGCGATGCTGACTACCCTACCAAAAGGCCTGAGTTCGAATTCCAGAGAAGGCATGGATGTTTGTAAATGCCTAGTGTCTGCACGGCATGGGGAACATGAAACAGAAATCTCTTAACTAGACATAGCTACTACATTATGCACACCGCTCACATGGTATAATGTTTAGGGTAGCCTACTGCAGTACCGAAGTGCCTATGTTCGAATACCGGAGAAGGCATAGATGTTTGTAAATGTATAGTGTCTTTGCGGCATGAGGACACTTTAAATATGCAACGAGCCAAAAGACCTCTCGAGAAGTTGGTGGTAGGGGAAGTGAAGTAGGAGAACTTCGGAACTGTCCTTCCGCGGCGCTCTCCATCAAAATTGGAGGTGGGATTGAGAGAAGCCTTACTGCCACCTGTATGGTGCTCAAGGATATTTGCCAACGACAGGCGCAATCTTGCACCCATTACCACATTGAATTTCTTGAGCTTGTTCGGATGATACTGTCTAACAAGAAAGTTAAGTCACAACAACAGCAGAATATTTTTGTTAAGTACTTAATGAGCTATCTGAATTAACTTATAAGAGATATTTATAACATTAATGTCAATTGTCTGATTTTATTTATAAATAACGTCTGATTCTATTTACAAATTAAATTATTTACTGGTGTGAGCTGCTTTCGCGAAGCATATGACTAGTAACTAAAACTAATTACATAACGTTTTAAGGTAAACATAAAAAAGGACACTAATTTTCCCCATACTATCCAAAATATGTAACCAAAATGAAAAGAATGAATAAAAGTTTAGAAATTTTGGAAAAGCTCGACTGTAAAAAACCGTTTTATGGGGCTCTAATAATGTATAAACATCGGTGGAGCAGAGTATAAAATTGAAATCGTTTCACTAATATAAGTTACATAACAGGAAGATGAATGAAAACAAAATTAGTAAATTTAAAAACAAGAGTATATATATTTAGATGTCTTTGCAGACGTTACTGCTGTCAGACTTAAGCAAGGTGTGTGTTACAGATGGAATCCAACTCAACAATAAGATAGAAAATTGACTTTGACTTGGAACAGCAATTCTGCTTCCCAAGTCCATTTACGGAATTAATGTTTACTCATTCACATGGCATTTATTCTCTTACGAATTGAATAGTTACGTTTTGCTTCCCGTATACTTGCTTAATTCACCTCAGAATAACTCTTTATACAGAATTAGAACTATCCCAAAATATGCAAACACTATTATCTATACGTTTATGCTTTTAATATATTAAAATCAGGCTATTTTAATTTTCTTCCATTTTCTACGATAAAAAACACTATATTTTACTGCGAATATTATTTGTTAACAAGAAAATTAGAAGACAGTTGCCTTTTATTTTAATTTAAATTGAATATTTTGAAATCTATTTTTGAAATAAAAAAGCTTAAAACAGCGATAGCAAAAGCATTTTAGTCATTTTAAAAAAGTAGATAATCATTATTTCTCGTGGTGCTGACATTCTAAAAGGAGTATTTTCTCATATTATAATGCATATAATCTAATGATTGATTAGATATTAAATATATTGTTGCGTTTTTACGAGTTCGTGGATTTGAGAGTAATCGATGAAAACACGATGCAGAACAATAAAAAGCACAATTTATTTACAGGAATCACTATTTACAGCACAGTTCCAAAATTACCTTTAAAATATTAATTTTAAAGGTATTAAATTAAATTATTTACCCAAAATTAAATTATTTACCCAAAATTACCTATTAAAAGCGTCGAAAATCTACAATAAATACGCTGAAACAATCAGCAGCACAGCTTCAGGCTGTAACTGTAAAGGTAGCTTCACGGCAACACTAAGCTTCTAATGAACACCGTGGAACAATCACCAATCCACTTTCAAGCTATACTGTAAAGATAGCTTCACGGCAAAGCACTATCTCGATTGCTTTCCGTTCACAAAACTCTCGCGTAGTTTAGCAGCTATCACAACGCTCACAGTACTTCACAATACTTCACAATCTCTTCGCCACTCTGCAACTAACTAACTCGCAACTAACTCAACATCGACAGGAATTATTCTAGAAGCTTCCCGATTGGACCATGGGATATCGCCGATTTGGTCGCCAAATGGGCGATAAAGTCGCCAATCTGGCAACCCTGCCATACACTATTTTATGGCAACCCTAGTGCTATGTCGGAAAGCTTACATACAGGCGCAACCGCCGAATTTTTCGTAACAATATGAATAAACGTGCGAAAACATTATACCATAAAAAGAGATTTTTAGCACTTCGATCAGCAGTAAAAAATAAATTAAGCTTTTAATTTACCTTTTTATAAATTTGCCCAATTTACAAAAAGCTGCTTTTTTAAAATTTTATTTACTTTTTTTAAAATTTTTAACAGAAAGAGGCTTTGTCCCTAAAGGACTACTGTTTTCGTTTTGCGAATCACTCTGAATGTCAGTTTCACTTTTCAAACTGTTGCCACCAACAAATATGATCGCCTTGTATTATATTTGAAGAAATTTAATACTGAAGAATGTGCATAAATGTATGTTATGTTTCTCGTACTGTGATAAAACAAAAGTACCTAGAGCCTCAAATATTGAATGACGTTATCCTACTGCTAATATGGGCATTTGGTAGCCCAAATTTAAAATTTGGAATTTATTTGATTATCGATTTCATATTACTTTAACGAATTACTTTAACGAACTTTAACGAATTTTTGATTAACAAGCTCGAGGACTTCAAAAAGAGCAATGGCAACTTTGTACAGAAAAAAAAACATTTTTATCTCCAGCGCGTGAGACTGTAAATCGGAAATTCTAAAGATATGCTCAATATAAAATTATTTGGGATATTGCTCTTGAACTGAATTTTATGGTTTAAGTGCTGAGAACATGAAATTTAATAAATAAAGGTCATACACAAAATGTTAAAAAAAACGCTTCTTTGGGCGTAATTTAAAATCTGAAACCTTTCAGATTTTCTTTTCTTTATTATGTTTTTAATCTAAATAAGAAGCAAAATTTTCTGTGTCATTTAAATATCGTATATACTGGCTTGTCGCCCTTTTTATTAATTTTACCTCGTGAAAACTGAGACGGAATAATTATGGAGTTTACGACGTTTGTAATGGCAAGGTTCAACCGAATAACATAGCACACTGAAAAGCATACATGAACATACTTTTTAATATTATTGCATTAGGTAGAAGTTAGTTACAAGTATTTAAAAAAATCAGTTACATTCAGTAATATGCTTTTCACTAACATGATGTACCATCTTAGCTATGCTTACATTTTAGATTTTTAGCCTAAAATACTATATCATAAGCTGAAAAGCTGGTGGAAAACATGAAGAAAGAACAATGCGATTAAGTACAGTATATCATCTAGCGTGACACACTTATTGTTGTATTTCTAATGGCAGATTACGAAGATGTAGACAGAACTGTAGGCAGAGCAAAGATGAAAGAGAATAGCAAAATATAAAAAGAGGCCACAATATAATCTGTAAATCCATATTTTGTTTCGCATCCAAGTATCTTTCCCAGAGTAATCCAGCAATATATGCGAAGCAAAGACTCAGGTGTGAGGCATCTATTTCCCCAAGAAGTTTGTGCAATTTACAAATTGGGCTTGGGATAAAGTTTATTCGATGCAGATGATATAAAAAACAGTTATGGTCAGAAACAAGACGAAAGATAGCAACAGATTTCTCAGCCATAAATAGTGTCAAAAATTCTATTCATCCAAACTTTATGACTTTGTTTTTCGTAATATCTTTCCGAAACCTTCTCTGTAGTAATTTTTATTACTCTTTTAGCAGCGTAAAAAGGGATGTTGTTATGAGTTATATGGAGAATATTGGCCCCTTTCTTTGCCAACAAATCTGCCTTAATCATTTCCACGAAGGCCACAGTGAGATGGTGTCCATTTCATGGCTGTTTTGCCTTCCTGAGCTGAGTTTTTCAGAAACTGCTAACGTTTTAAAAGATAACATAGGTGATTCAAAAGAAGAAATAGCTGGAAGAGCAGTCAGAGAGTATAACAACCTTTGAAAAGTGTTCGAATTGACATTGCTGATGGGACAAGGCTATGGTCGCGATCTCGACATCAAAAGCAGTCCTGTTCCTTCTAAAAATACTACAAAATGAAGAAAGCTTGCAGAAGACGCCAGTGCTTCCATTAATACCGTCAGCTAACACAGAACCATCCATAACACATGTAGCCATACACTCTCAGAATGTAAAATATTAACGGTTTCCAAAAATATAGATATTAAAATTTGGTCATTTGTTTCTTTTTTATATTAGTTGGACATCGCAGTTTCCCAATATTTTCATCTCCCATCTAAGGCCTAGCTGATCTCTGATGGAAAAGACTGCCTGAAAATATTTCTTTCTCTCCACCGGTAAAAGGCATTGGTTACGCAGGTAAAAGCGATCTGATTTCGCTAAATTTCTTTCCCATAGGATTAGTGCTCTCCCCTCCACAATGTATTTAATGCACATAAGATGAGTAACTAGTAAAAGTGCCTAAAAAGAGGTTCTTTTAATTGCAACAGTGATAAGTTGGAGAGCTTGGCTGTAAATCTTTCACTTGAATTCATCACTTGATTAGATGCTGCCACAAGGGTCTCGCAAAAGTAAGTAATAAGAGGTACAATATAGGAGTTGTATGTCAAATCAAGAGTAGTTCTAGAACAACCGCATTTATATCCAGCAGTTCCCTTCATTACGGTTAGCCTCTTTAAGGTTACCGATGAATCCTGACGTAAAAGGTCTAATTTCAAAGAGCGTGACAGACTATAAAACAAGATTAACTACTCAAAAATAAAATCACAATTAAGAGCCTAATCTTACTTTAACCAATTCAGTTATAGATTCTTTTCCAATAATAAAAGCTATCATTTAAATAGTATAATTAGAAAAGAAACTCGTGAAACAGCGATTACAATTACGTAATTTTAATACAGTGACAAAAGATTGAAAATAAAAATACAAAATAAAAAGAAATAAAACTGAACAAAGCTTTCAAATTATTCGTCGCTAATCTAAACGTACTCTAAGGAAACCGTTTCAGCTATCAGATTTCTGAATGATAGGTATTTTGCAATTTATTTTGCATTTTATTGTTAGTAGAGTCGTTAGGTTATTTTGAAACAGGAGTACATGAAAAATGATCAACGCCCACGCCGAGACTCAAACCTGGACTTTTTGAATATGTGCCGATTATGCTACTATTACACCACAAAAGCATGATGGAAGGAAGGAGAAAAAATTTATATACTCTCCCTTTTCAAGGGCGACTGGGGATTAGGGGACCCAATTGCCAACTGTAGGTGGGGACGAATTATCATCCACCACCCTTTAGTTCGGAGCCAACTGTAGAGTCATTAGGACATTTTGAAGCAGCAGACAAGAAAAATATGCAGCGCTATTGACGCGACTCGAACCTGGACCTCTCGATCACACTTTGCACATGCTACTGTTACACCATGAAGACGTGCTAGAAGAAGGGAGAAAATACTTTAAGAGGAGTAAATACGGAAATACGTATTGTAATGTTTAAAATATTTCGTTTCCTAAAATAAATTGCAAGAACAGTTTTTTAGTTTGCGCAACTTTTAATACCTTATATACTAGAAATAATACTCTTTAGAATGTAAGATCATTCTTAAATTTGAGGATAAATTTTAAGGAGCAAAACTGCAGGTAAATACTTGATGAGAACAACAGTAATTCTCATTGAAATGAAAAGTAGCCTACCAAATTAAATACAATATTCTACTATGATACAGAAAAAATTAGAAAACGTTGTAGGTATATTATTATCTAACATGAAACTGAAAGCTCTTAACTTGTACAGACATTGGGATTTTTTAATCTCAGAGACGTGAAAAATGTGCAGTGCCCTGCCCGGGACTCGAACCTCGGATCTCTCGAATAAGCGCCGAGTGTGCTGACCATTACATCATGAAGACGGGAGAAATACCTTATATATTCCCCCTTTTAAAGGGCGACTGGGGATTAAGGGATCCAATTGCCAAATACTGGTGGTGGAGAATCCTGTAGAAGTAATAGGTTTTTTTATGCTCAAAGAATTGAAAATCTGCAGTGCCGTCACCGGACTGTGTGCTGAACATTACACCACAAAGGCATGCTAAGAAGGCGGGAAAAATACCTTCTAAACTAGACATAGCCATTACACTACGCACGTCGTCCAGCTGGAATAGTGGATAGGGGAGCATACTGCGGTACCAAAATGCCCGGGTTCGAATACCGGAGAAGGTTTGGAAGTTTCTAAATGCACAGTGTTTTTGCGGCATGAAAACACTCTAAATATGCGGCGAGCCGAAAGTCCTCTCGAGACGTTGCGGTAGCAGAAGAGTTGTGGGAGACCCTCGGACCTGTTCCCCCTGGATGCTGTCCATTAGAATTGGGAACGAAACCAAGCGAAATCGTATTATCACCTGCATGGTGCTCAAGGCTCTTGCTAACGACAAGCGCAGTCTTGGTCTCCTTACCACAAGCGTTCCGTGGGCTTGTTCTGATTTTGCTGTTAGACAAGTGAGACAGTCACAACACAACAACATTACATTATGCGGTAGTTATGCTTTACATGTATACGATTACTACTGTGTGGTATATTTAGCGTTTAAACAATATGATGATTGTATGATATATAAGTATCTACCTCTTGTTATGCAATTTTATTTATCAGAATACCCTTTTTAAAAAACTTAACAAAATTTGGGAACAGAAATATGTATAAGAAAGGGGGGCTTACTTTTGAGCATATACTGTATAAGAGGAGAAATTAATGATTTAAAAATGAAGACTTTCTTGTGCTTGATGAGTAAAGAAATGCTAAATTTTAAATTCAAAGATAATGGTAATGTATTGTATAAATTCCAGATAAGTAAGTAAAGTAATTAATTAGTAAGCAAACAAAATTTATCTTTGTTCAGATAGCAGCATAAGGATAACACCAATATTAAAAGCGGTTAAAGACTGTAAAACATGGGATGAAGTTTAAGTCTTTTACTAACGTGGATAAATTTTGATAGATACGTAAAGCTTCAGGCATATCTAAGCCTTCAACTGAGTAAGTAAGTCTTTTAAAAACCCTTCAATATGCTATCGATGATAGCTAATGAATTATTTATAAATTTTCTTCTTCCAATATATATATATATTGTTTCAAAAGAATATAGTAAACTTAAATTAAATTTAAATAAAATCTAAATAATTCAATTAAATTTATTTCCCAAAACAGTTAGCAAAATGAATTTAAAACTGGATTTAGAAGAGATTTCTCGTGACGTATGTACATATGTATGTATCTCGCATAACTCAAAAGTTAGTAGCCTCAGAACTTTGAAAGTTTGCAGATAGGACTGCCATAATATGTAGCTGTGCAACTCCCTTTCTGATTATAATCGGCCGCACTAGAAGTATATATATATATCCACTCTGTTACTCGGCTTGGTGACCACAGATTTTTTTACTCTTATACATTGGTACATTGTGCATTTTTGTACAATAACATTGTGCAAAAGTGTATTTATATATACACTTTTGGTGCGGCCGTTTGCAACCGAAGAGCGAGCGTGCACATCTACATGTTATAGCAGTCCTATATACAAAATTTCAACATTCTAAGGATACTCTCGTTTTTGAGTTATGCGAGATACATACATACTGACGTAAAAACATCACGGGAAAAAAATCTCTTCTGAATCCACTTTAAATCCATTTTTCAATCCGTTTGGGGAAAAAGAGTGCTTTATTCTCTCATTACGCACAGATGTCACACAAAAACATCGTTCTAATGGATTCCATAGCTGTCAAAATGGATATTCTATTTTAAGTATGATACCCGAAATTTTTCACGATTACAATACTCCCTTTACTTCGTAAAAGGGCTTAAAAATTAAAATTTTGAGTTTTAAAAGATGCACTTTGTACCTGAAAATGTTAACATCTTTCAAAGTTCTTAGCAAAATTACTACAGTTTTTGCAGTAACGAACACCCTCAAAGACATTTCCACTCTTCGTCTAGCACACTTTCTAGGCCAGAATACGATACAGTCGTATCACAAAATGGATGAAGGGAATCGAATGGAAATCTAAATATATGGGAAAGCAAGGATCCCTACATTTAACCTTAATCCATACATAAGCTAATCTGTCTAGGTATTTATTTTCAGAATTTGGATCCCTTCCTGTATGTCTAATACGAATGGACTCTATTGCAATTAATAAGTTTTATTTTTTCATTCAGTGTTATATTATTACAGTAAAGACTACATATTTCAAAGGTATTTTTTTCTGTCAAGCCGATTTGATACATACTGCAGTGACAAAATTAAAATAAGAAGTTTTGTTATTTGCCCAAGCACGCGGCACATTTCTATTTCAAACAAAAGAAATCAACGGCATTGATAGTTTTAGATCACAGGTCTTAAGACTAAGCGCATAATCTTGTTTCCAAATTTACTATAGAATTAAAGGAAGGTATTATTTATACTCACATAAATCAAAACGCATAATCTATGTCTGTTCAAAATAAATTTAAGTAAATATTTTTAACAAAACTAATAAATTTTAAACAAAACAAAACACATTTAAGCAAACACTAATCAAACCAAATTAAACGCAGATTTTTCCATAGAAGTATTCATAAAATGTTTAATACAGATTTAATTAGTATCAATCTGCGTTTGTAATTATGAATATAATTTTCAACGATACGCTTTAGGGAAACGGCACTGCCTGGCCTTCAAACTAATACAGGCATTATTTCACAACCTTTTACAGTAATTCTTTCAACACGGGAGAAATTTTAAGGAAGATTCAATTTTATTCAATCAGAAATATATGACACTATATTTAATTTAAGCTTTACATATATAAAATATGTCAAATATGTATGTAATTAAGTTCTTACCAAGTCCATATTTAAAATAAGAGCAATAAACCAGATAGAGTTAACAGCAGGTGTTTTCCAACGCAGTTAAGTATATACTCACGACCTTCAGATATTGGAAACATTTTTTTTTATCTGATGAATGCATTTTCTCGCAAATGTTAGGCATTTTTAATAACAATAACGCCGTTTTAAGGCTAGGATTTTTTTAAATTTTTTTTATCAATTATATTTCTTTTAATTTAAAAATCAAATACGGTTTAAAAAGTTTTTTAATTGTATAAAAATAGTATGCATCTGCAAAGCATCTCATTTGCTTAGTGGGAACTAGATATTTTCCTTTGTATTGAATATTATAATACGAAAGCATGAAACACATAAACTGCAGTTTTCCAGTTTAGTTTTAAAAATAAGGGATAAGTTTGCAGTTGAAAAGAGAAGGTTGTCTATTTTTGGCGCCATTTAAAGATAATAAGCAACTAGTCTTTCCCTCCTAACATTGAAGAAACCTGCATAATTTTATTGATTACCGCTTTCGTAACAGCAAAAATCTTTATCAAACTTGTTTCATTTTGAAAAAATAAATAGATTTCTTTATTGACCCCCAATATAAGATGACTTCCCAGTTAAGGCGTTTCTTTTAAATGCAAATTTTTAAGACATTTTAGAGGAGAAAAATAAGGGATTTCTCGCATATGAGAAGTTTAGAACGAAGGAAGTTGAATACGAAAGTTTATTAACTGATTTGTATACAAGAATTTGAAGAAAATAAAGTTTTTCTCAGCTAAAGTCGTAAATTATTTTAAAATTCCTTTCCTTGGTGTTAATCAAGAAAATGTCTTCTTCTGTACGTTTCAGAAATGTACTTTAAGGAAATAGGATCATATATATTCAAGATAAGGCGATATTCTCTTTCACAATCTTCTTAGGCTGTTCTTAAAATATTCAACAGGTAGAAATTCCATTACTTTTTCTTTGATGGGAAATGTACTATGTTATATGTTATTCAAGCGAGAGGTATATTAAATATATCAGAATTGTATATAATGAGACTCCTACTAGGAGTAATACTACGATAAGAAAAATAAAAATCTTAACAAAAAACTTATAAGAAACCTTTAGAAATAGAGAGCATATCTATAGAGCATATCTATAGAGCATACTATACATTTATATAGAGTACATCTATAAATATGTATAATAATATATACTCATGAACTTCAAATTTGGGATGATTTCAGTTTTTAAAGTAGATAAGCAGATTTCTTTCCCACAAAAATACTTTACATATTTAATAATTACAATGCTTTTTTTACATTACTGAGTACAGATTTCCCCAAATAAAAAATGTAAGATTCATTGATAAAGAAATCTTTTTTATATTAATTTTAGCAATCTTTTCTGCATTTCGCTCTATGTTATAACTGCATATACAATAGCGCATGCATCAGTTAAACGTAATTTATCTATTAGAGATAAGTTTATATTCAAACGCGCGGGAATTCATACCCTCGACAAGTTTTCTCCAAAAAGGCATATCTGTAAATTTTAATTATTCTGAAATCTCAAAATTAGATATATAAAATTTCAATCGCAAAAGTTTTCATAAATATGTTTATTCATACTTAAAAATGCATAATATTTTTATCTATTCATCCTACTATTAGCCGCAGATAATATGTTTTTTATATAAAGAAAAAAGTTTAAGGAAAAAAACTCGTTCTTTGTTCTCAAATTATGCGAGCATAAAAAGAACTTCAACTGCTAAAAATCATAAAATGCGATTTGATAGCTTAAATTAGTTATTACATTATCATAAATACCTTTAATATTTTTCTACAAACAGTGAAAGCATATAATTCAGAAAAACTCTTTATGTAACTAAAATTATATGAAATGAAGGGATTAATTTTGAGCTATCTTATATTCATTTTCAAAGTAATAGCGGTAGGAAAACGAAAATCTATATCTGTGTGTCAGCTGGCCTAATGTACTTTCAATTTTAACATAGTCATGGATTATCATAATGTGCAACATGCATTTTTTTTAAAATTTTCTATTAAAAACCAAAATTTTGCTGAATATTTTTGCAAAACATGAAGATTTATGTGGAATATTTGCATTTTCTATTGAAACTATGCGTTTATGTGAAAATGAAAACACTTGTAAATTAAAGGAAAAAAAAAAACTCCAAGATTAACAATTTTTTTCTGGTGCAAGGTGCAAAGCGAAAAAAAAGATTGTATTGGTGCAAATATGTTTTTAAAATTGCTTACCTTGAATTTTCTTTCCGAATAAAATTATTATTCACTCTTGAAAATTATTGAATAATTTGAAGTGCAATTATTTGATAATTTCTTATGCAATAAAATATCTTTGCTAATTGAAATTATCCGATTGAAATAACTAGCAAAATACTTATGTATTTTTGTAATTTGTAAATTATTTATAATTATGGGACTTCCGAATTTTTTTTCACTGAAAATGCGCTGGAAATGCGAGAGATTTAAGCTTGCCCCTGTGGTATACGCTTTCCAGCAGGCACGGACTAACAGTTCCCTTTGCGTTCCCAGATAGACTGAAACGCCGCCGCCATTGCAGCGCCATCTGTCGCCTTCCGCGGAAATTGATTTTCACTCCAGTAGCGGAATTTAAATACCCGTTCTATTTTTGCTCACTGAGACTGCATTTTACGGGAAAGGTGTAATTAAATAAATGCTGCGGTATTTTCCGTGGACGCAATTTCTATCGCATGCAACATTTCTCTATAAATTTACTCTTCTGAAACCGTTAATTCCCTTGACATAGTAGTGACCTCTTCCAGCGTCGGTGTGGTAAAGCTAGCACGGAATTATTTTACAGGAATGATTTGCCAATGGAATGAAAGCTAATTTGTGCTCATCTCCCTGCGCGAAAAGAGAAGAAAAGCTATAATATGTCCGCCGTAAAATATATTAATCCAATCGTTTGAGAAGGATATCATTAATGTTTTCATTCCGCTAAAATAATTCTGAAAAGCCTGCATATACTGCCACAAAATTCTTTAAAAAATTATGGCTTTGTTTGCATTCCATTTTATTTTTCCCAAACCGTCCTGATGAGTATAGGTACTCGCCCTGATGAGTATAGTTGTTATATCCCTCTTTGGCTGAGGTTCGATTCCCGGAGAAGGCACGATTGTTTGTAAGTGTACAGCGTCTGTGCGGCATGGAAGCACTCAAAATACACGGCGTATCGAAAATCCTTTAGGGATGCTTTGGTGCGTATTGTAAAAAAGAACACATGATAAATTCTTGTGGCCAAATTGCCAGCTATAGAGGACATTGAGGAATACGGCACAAAACCAAAGAACTTATAGGATTCTTCCTTTGACAAAATGGATTTTCGCAGATTTTGTGACTCAAAATAAATGATACATTAATTAATGTATTTGCGCGGATCATAGATTGAATTTACATCAATACAAAAGGGAAAAAATGGTATCACAGAACTTTAAGCTCTAGATAAAAGTGACCTTCGACACCAATTCGGCAAATACTTCACACATGCGCGGAAGCTTGGATCCGCTTGGACACCAGTTCGATAGCTATTTGGCGCAAGCTCAAAAAAAATATTAGGGCTGAATGAATAGCCCCTGTAGAGTAAACTTGGAGTATTTTACCCTTCTTCGGTCTGACGGAATCATTCCAGTTTGGGCGAATCTTTCGTTCTTAATATATGTGTTCTTTGGTTAGGTGGTAGGCAAGAATGTTTGTAAATATTATAGAGCCTTTGCAGCGTAAGGGCACAGAAATACATGATGGGTCGAAAGTCCCATCAAGAGCTTCCAAAAGAGGTGCAAAAGGCCTTTGAGTCCGTACCCCAGAGTGTTCTCGTTCAGTTGGGAGAAAGTTGGTCAATGTCACATATCAACTCTTCAGGGTCTGTGACAATGCCAAACGCAATGCTGCAGTTCTCTCTGAGATAAAATTCTTGAACTTGCTAATGATGGATAAGAAAAATAAATCACAACCACAAAAATGAAATTGAGAGTTCGGAGGCCGTACAGGCGAAACAAAATCACTCCAGAATGACTACAGGCTGACAGAAGTGTACGGGGTTAAATTTAAAATCTTCATTTGTGTTCGAGCTCACAAACTTCTCATAAAAATGCATATCAGTAATGTAAGCTAAATTTTAAAGGTCTCCATTTCAGGAACACCAGTGCAGATTTTTTTAAAAGGCAAATTACCTTATACTACGAAACTACTACGAAATACAAAATTCCACACTGGTATATTAACGGAAAATATAAATTATTAAGATTAGTGTAAGATAGAATTTTTATTAGGCCAAGCACTCAATGGATGTCTTTGTAAGGCTGTCTGGGTTAGGCATTTTCAATGAAGTCTTTCTGAGAGAAACTGACTGGTATTTATATTTTACACGAGAAAGACCACCTAATCTTTATACCGCCAACTTATTCAGACACCATAATCAATCTCGCGACAGCTAAAATATGTGCTGTTGTCACAAAAATAGGCATACTTCGTCTTGTCACACTTCGATTAATTACGCTACTAAAGAAATGGGCTTTCTTCCAACTCAGAGGTTTGTTGCAATACTGCGTTAACTAAGTCGATGGGCTAGTCGAGTTTGGTTAAGAAATATTAATAATTATCGTAATACGTGAAGCTGCTTGTTACATTTAAATAACCCAAGTAATAATCTTTAGAAATTCAAATTTAACTCTATTATTACAGCTGTTCATTTCGTTATATTCTCTTTTACTTAATTAAAAAAAATATTATGTGTTATTACACCACATGACTTCCTTGTACTTTTTTTTAATATTAAATTATAGTACTTTTTGTTGTGTTTCATTTAAACTTATTTCCTCGAATTTCATTAGAGATAAATTTCTCATTCAATTATTTCTGGTCTCAGTTCGCAGCAAGGCAAAAATACATAACACCTCAAAATACCTTCATTAAACATTGAAAAATGTAGGGCAGAGTATAAAACTCCATATAGAGTTAAAACGATCAAAAAACAATTTTCACAATTAAAATGAGAGTTTCTGCGCAAAAAACAAGCAATACAGCCAGCAGACAACAAGGCAGATTTTTCGGTGCACAAAAATAAAAGTTTAATATTTGTCCCACTCGCCAAAAAGACGCTGAAGGTACAGAAACTGAATTCACTATTCCGCTAAGTTTCAAATGTAAACAAATATGGCTGCTATGGTAAAACAAAATTAGGCTCAGCCGTACTCAAAAACCTTTTAAATTGTTATAATTCTACAACTATTGCATGCAGATTAACTAAAGGCATAAAAATCTTAACCGGAAGATAATTCAAAAGAAAGATAAGAAGAACATAATTCAATCATTTTTAAAGCAAAAAATGCGCAATTTACCAAAATATAAGAATTTTTTTTAAAAAATGAGCTCACTGAGCCGAGTAAAAGAGTGAATATATATATATATATACTTTTGATGCGGCCGATTGCAACCAAAGAGGGAGTTGCACAACTAGCTCAATATTATAGTAGTCTTATATACAAAATTTTGACATTCTAAGGCTACTCGTTTTTGAATCATAGGAAATACATACATACATAAGTACATATGTACAGACGCCACGAAAAGAAATCTTTTCTGAATCCATTTCAAATCAGTTTTATAATTTGTTAAGGAAAAACAGTCCTTTATTCTGTCCTTATGTACAGATGTCACGTTAAAACCATCGTTAAATAGCCTTCGATAGTGGTCAAAAAGGATATTTTCGTTGAAATATGATAACCGGAATTTTTCCTGATTTAAGTTTTGTAATCACGAAATGCTTTACTTCGTACAAGGAAGTAAAAGGAGTTAAAACACTTTTACAAATTTCCACGCCTTAAATTCCATAAATCGGAATAAATTTTTAAAAATCACATGAAATCAATGGATAGGTTAAAGATTTATGACAAAGACTTTTTTATTGAGCATAATGTACATTTCAGTTCAAGTTTTCAGCATAGATGACGCTGTATCAGTATTAATGTCAAGGAAAAGGGTAAATTTAAACCATTCAAAAAATTTTGACGCATGATTTTAACCGCAGTATTATCAGTACTATAATATATTCTCCTGAGCAAATAAATAAATGCTGAATACTCTTGATTTTTTTTATTCTGTTCTAAAGAACGACACTAATGTGTTAACTACAGATGAACAAATAATATTAAAAAAAATTAAGGTCAATTCCTACTTAGGTCAACAAAAAAAAATTTTTTAAATACAAAAAAAAATTTAAATACAAAAAAAGATTTAAAAAACTTTAATATGTGAAAAAACTCTATTAACAGCAAGTGTAATCCACTACAAGTTTAAAAAAATGTGTTTGAACTTGAGTGGATGAATAAAAAGTATTTTAATAACGACTGAAAATTAATTAATTAATAATTAATTTATTAAAAAAATTTTGAAGTCAATTCCTACTTTGGTCAGCAAGGAAAAGTTAAAAAAATACAAAAAAAAAGTTAAAAAATACAGAAACAAATTTTTAAAATTAAAAGTTTAAGATTTTTAATATTCCAAGCGAAAGAAAATGAATTAATTTAACTTAAAATGAATTAACTGAATTAACTAACTTAAAATGAATTAATTTAGCTTAAAATGAATTTATTTAAGTTAAATGAATTAATTAACGGGAGAAATGGTTCTTATTTACACGAAGATTTTGGCTGGCATTATGGAATCTTTTAAAACATAGAATAGAGATGATACTGTTGGCATTTAATTCAATAAATGGAGAGGTTTCTGCTTAGTTTCGCAGATTTAAATAAATAGTTAATCGTTAAACTAAAAAAGCGATTTATTTCTCTCTTTCAAAGGTAAGTTTGATATTTCTAACGAAACATTCCGACATTCTCGTTGCTTAGTTAATGCACAGCAAACTACAGTAACAAGGGATGTTACAAATTTCCCAAGATATGAAACCTGGAATAGACTCTACGAAAACACCGACTTCCTAATAAGTTCTTAAACCATCTTACCGAATCTTCAGTTCTGAGAGTTAACAAAAATTTTATAAAACCAAGAAAAACCGAAAAAACATGAATAAGATATATGAAGTGGGCAAGGGGTAACAAATTTCTCAAAACACATTTAGCATGAGCTTATTATCTTGCCAAAATAAGCCTCTTCTACGATAATCCTAACGCTTGCTTCACAAAAGAAATGCTTGCTTCAATGTTTTAATTATAGTGCCTTTGTTATATTCTGAAATTTGGCCTGAATGTGCCAAACTCTGGCCTGAATGTGTGAAAGAAGTTATATCTCAAATTATAGGTATACGTTTTCTCACAGCTACTACACACGTTGTCGCAATTGGCCTAAAATGAATTACCCATGAATCAATAAGAATAAAAAAAAATAGAATTGTCACTGGGAAGCGATGATAAGGTTTCTTGGAAATAATCATTCACTGCAAATTCATCTCCCCGGGTCAAACAGTTAATAATATATTGCGAAGTTCTCGGGCAACTGAGAAAAGTCTTTTTATGTACTGAATGACTCGCCTTTGCAAGGACAAGATCTTCTTGTTTCCTGGTGAAACCGAACTCGGCTACAGACTGCAGAAGCAATATGTTTGAAGAACAAGTATATTTTACAAACCAATCATTTAACTTGTTTGTTTTTTGAAACCGTGATTATTTGGTCTCATTTCGGGGATTAGTCTTGCGCGCTGGAGATATTTTTTTTCGTACAGTGTCGCCATTGCTCACACTGAAATCTTTGAGTTTATTAATTATAAATTCGTTACAGTTTTACAAAATATGAAACAGATAATAAAACAAAATAGAGATTCCAAATTTGGGCTTCCGGATGCCCGTATTCGGGTGGAAACGTACGTTATTCAAAACCTGACGGCTCTAACTACCGTTATTTTATGACAGTGCGAGAAACATGCATTTATGCAGATCCTTCATTATTAAATTTCTTTAAATATAATACTGGGCTCTAATATTTGGTGGCAACAATTTGAAAAGTGAACCAACATTTATAATGAACCAACTCAACATCCCAAAACGAAATTAATAGCCCTTTGAGCTAAAAAGAGTACGTTTATTCCTTTATAATGAACCAACCCAACCTTTATAATGAACAATCGCCTTGTATTATATTTCTCCACCTGAACATGGGCAATTGGAAGACCGAATTTTGAATTTCGAATTTCTTTTTTGTCTGTTTCATATTTAACGTCGTATGTCATCATATATAACTATTTAATATTATTTTCATATAACACTTTAACGAATTTTTGATTACAAACTCAAAGATTTCAAGGCGAGCAGTGGCAACACTATGCGAAAAAAAATATTTTTATAGCCAGCTCGCAAGACTTTCAATCGAAAATTCCAAAGATATGCTTCTACAGTTTAGCTCTTTTGTTCTTTTGGGGAACATAAAATGTAGACCCTACTGGAGACGAAGTAGAGAATTCTCGCTATGACTTGAAAAAAAAAAAATATGAGCGCCGACGAAGGATATACCAACATTCTACTTCCTTGTACGAAAAAAAAGGAAGTATTCTAATAGCGAAAAATTCCGGCTATCACATTTCAACGAAAATATCTATTTTGACCGCTATCGAATGCAATTTAACGATGTTTTTGAAAGACATTCGTATGTAAGAACAGAATAAAGGACTCTTTTCCACAAAAAAAATTATAAAATTGATTTGAAATGGATTCTGAAGAGATTTTTTCGTGGCGTCTGCGCGTACGTACCTATGTACATATCTATGTATGTATCTCGCATAACTCAAAAACGAATAGCCTCAGAACATTGAAATTTTGTATATAGGGCTGCTATGAACATGAGATGTGCACCGGGCATTTTGGTTGTAATTGGGCGCACCAAACGTATATAAATATATGTATATATATATATATCCACTCTGTTACTCGACTCAGCGAACTCACTTTCTTTATTCTTATAAGTTTGTAAATTGTACATTTTTTGCTTTAAAAGTGATTTAATTGTATTGGTCTTTATACCCTTAGTTAACCTGCGTGCAAGAATTGTGGAATTATCAAAATTTAAAAGCGTTTTAAGTGCGGCTAAGCCTACTTTTTGGTTATGATAGCGGCCACATTTGTTTATATTTGAAGCTTAGCAGAATAGTGGATTTGTTGCCAATCTAGAGAAAGTAAGCTTTGGAACAATAAAGTAACGTCTTCTTTTATTATTGCGAATTAAATTATGCGTGATTCATTCTGGAATTATTATTTAAGTTATTAACTGGTTTTCGCGCACAAATTGTAATTTTAATTGTAAAAATTGCTTTTTCAATTGTTTTAACTGTACTTGATGTTCTATTTTTTTCTATATTTTTCAATGTTTAATGCAAATATTTAAAATTTCTATGTATTTTTACCTTACCGCGAAGTGAGAACTGAATTAATTCGTAGTGCATGCGCATTAGGTAAGCGGCGCTGAGTCGTCTGTGAGAAACTGTTCCTTTTTTATTTGTTTAATTTCCTTTATACATCGTTTTAGATTTATTTAGTATTGGAATAGAACTTGTGGTAATTCTTCAGATGGTATAATTTTGTCTCACTCTGACTTACAAACTGAAAGAGATGTAACGCTGTTAAGTGAAGCTAGCGCCGAAGTGTGGCTATGGTAAATAAATGTAGTGAACTTTAAAGAGTGCATCTATTCTATTGTGGTTTGTGCTCTATTGAAGAAGAAGATTTAATTCAAAATTTGTTAGCTGTTACTTCAATATGTTTAAATGAAATGCAGGAAAATTGCGTATAATTTAATAATTCGTACTTGGAAGTCAAGCGGTGTATACATCAGATTTTTTATTTTAACTAAACAGAACATGCTCTCACTCAATCTTACATTAAGTAAGATTACTTAATGCAGAATATGTTATCGAACGAGTTTAACAGCCCACATTATGTCATTTCATAATAAACAGCGTTCTGCGGAGTTTGAAATGTTGGAAAATATAGCATGATTTTCAAGCATTACATTTTTCAGAAATATTCTTTTCTATATGAACAACGTAAATGTCAAGAAGTAAGGAAAAAAAACTATTTACTAATTAGAACAAAAAGGATATTCGCTAGAAATTTGTAATGAGATTAATTAACTGAAAGCTTTAAGAAACCAACATGCAGTTTCTAAACCATTTTCCGAGGGATGAATTAAGAAAAAATTGAAACTAAAAACTTAAAATTTTGAAGCAGAAAATTTCTGAAATTTCTTAACACAGTAACCTTAACCAAACAGCAGAAACGTACACAGAAATAGCCCTAGAATAAAATCAATGGTTTATATTTTAGCAAATTTTAAAATGTTTTCGACATTTATTAACTTCTGTGTCATATAAAATTAAGCAAGTAAAGTGCTGAAAAATGAACTTTCACTGCCAGTTTGGTTCTTCGTGTGTAAAATAAATTACATTTAGTAGAAAACGTGTCTCAGCTGCTTTTCATAAAGCACTTAAAATAAATTCCAAAAGAAAAACCAAATTCAATTTGCTTTAAATTCTTTTAGTTATTTTAGATTTTTCCTCCGTGAGATTGAAGAATATTTAGACATTTGCTATATCTGGATTTTTACTTTGGATTTTACCAAAAACAAAAAAGGAGCGCTGAAATACTTACGATATTATTTTGCTAAGGAATATATCTTCTGCAATATGGATTTAAGAATATTAAGCGAACTAAGCAAATATTGAATATGTATTCTTAAAATAGATTAAATTTCGATGAAATGGAAAGCAGTAAAATCTTCGCGGAGAATATATTATTATGCAATTATTCAAAATAATGCAGAAATTTCAGAGATTTTTTAGCAATTTTTTCTGCATAAAAAAATTAACTTTTTCTTTGAATTTTCCAAATTAATACCCGAAGAGTTTTTTGCAGCTTAAGGGGTACATTAAATTTTCATTACATTCTAAATAATCGTATCGTAATATGAACAGAGTTCTCTATTAATATTACTTTAAAATTTGTGATGCATGATTATTTTAAGACAAATAAACAAAAATATGCTAAACATTAAAGTGAAACAAATTTTCAATCAATCGTTTACGTACGAAGAATTTTATAACCTTAATATTCGAAGAAATTCGCCTTATTTACTTTAATTTATATACAACTATAAACAATTCTATGTAGCTATTTCTGAATTGATAATTTCAGAAATAGTTATAGTTGTAGGTATAAATAGTATCAACTGTAGCTTTTTAAATTTTGATTTGAATTGAAAGACGTTAAATCTTCCCTTTAAAAATGTTCGTAACTGTATATACCATACTATCTCGCAATATTTAACCGCGAAGATAAATTTAACTTCGGACAGAAACGACACAATTCTTAAGTCATAAAAATAAGAAGCAAGAAATAAAACCACTGGCTCAAGATTTCTCAGCTCTATTATGTGTTTTATAACCGCAAGTAATTTTTCGTTTTTAACGAAGTTTGGAAAAAACACATATCTGCAACCAATAAATAAGGTTATTTTTATTTTGCTACTAATTTCGGTTACTTTTTACTTCCATGTACGAAGTAAAACGGAAGCATTGTAATCGCGAAAATTCTGAGGTATCATATTTCAAAGAAAAGATCCACTTTGACCGCTCTCGAATGCAATTTAACTATGTTTTTGCGTCACATCTGTACGTAAAAACAGAATAAAGGACTCGTTTTCCCCAAACAAGTTATAAAACTAATTTAAAGTGGATTCAGAAAAGATTTATTCATGGCGTCTGTACGTACGTACGCACGTATGCACGTATGTATGTTTCTAGCATAAGTTAAAAAAGAGTAGCTTCAGAACGTTGAAATTTTGTTTGTAGGACTGCTGTAGTATGTAGACGTGCACCTCTTATTTTGGTTGCAATTGGCATACCAAAAGTATGTTAATAAATATATACATATATATATCCACTCTTTTACTCGCCTCAGTGAGCTCAGTTTCTTTATTCTTATATGTTTATAAACTGCGCATTTTTTGCTTTACAAATGATTGCATTATGTTGTTCTTATCTTCCGGTTAAACCGTTTTTTGCCTTTATTTCACCTGCATGTTATAGTTGCAGAATTATCAACAATGTAAAAGTTATATAAGTGCGGATAATCCTAATTTGTTTACCACCGCAGCCATATTTCTTTACATTCGAAACTTAGCAGAACGGTGGACTTGTTGCCAATCTAGCGTAACTAAGCTTCGCGACAACAGAGTAACGTCTTCTTTTATTATTGCGAATTAAATCATGCTCAATCCATTCTGGAGTTATCATTTAAGTTGTTAAATTATCCCATATATTGACTGAGCAAAGCTTCTTCAACAAGTTAAGTCAGTTTTTACATCTTCAGTGTGTTTTTTCCGAGTAAGACCAAAAGTTAACTTTCAGTTTTGTGCACAGAAAAATGTGCCTTCTTGCCCGTTGGCTAAATTGCTTGCTGTTGCGTAGAAACTGTAATTTTAATTGTAAAAAAATATTGTTTTAACTGCATTTGGTGTTTTATGTTTTTCTATAGTTTCAATTTTTAATATAGATATTTTGATGTTTCGCGTATTTTTGCCTTGTCTCGAAGTAAGGACTAAATTAATTGAATGAGAAATATATCTCTAATGAAATTCGAGGAAATGTGTTTAAATGAAAGTCAGGAAAAAAGCGTATAATTTAATATTACGTACAAGGAAGTTATGTGGTGTAGATATCAGATTTTGTTTTTTTATTTTGCATTGCATAAGATTTGTTTTGAGCGAAATTTTGTAAATGACTATTCAAAACTTGTATTTTAACATTTCACGGTATTACATATTTTGTCGTTTATGCTTCTTTTTCTTAGACATAATACAAGCAATGAAAGCATAATTCTTTTTTGTATTTTTATGCAATATTCTCTTTTTTAGCGCAAATTAACTGAGGATTTTAGCAGCCACTTTCTTTTGCTCCCTCATAGCTTCCTCACTTTGGACTCTACTGCTATATGAAGAGACGTGGAAATGTTTTTAAGGAGTTGTTTATTGTTCGTATACAGAATTAGTAATTTTCTTTATTTTCAAAATTTGAAAGACGCATGATAAATACAGATGGTTATTAGCGTTTATGCTAATTTTTAGCTTTCAATAAATAGAAGTTTAGAGAAGGATATGAATGAAGAAATGTCAACACTTGGTTTATGGTATTTAATTTAATATAAAAGCCCTAGTTAGCGACAACCAACATTTGCAAGAAAGGAATAAAATGTGTTTCCAGTAGCCATGTACTACTCACATTCAGGAAAAACAGGAACTTACCGCTGTGTTGCCATTTCACTTGTGTAATACCATGAGCCTAATTTATTCATCAAATCTGCTGTTGATAGCATATATGATTGGTTAGGCTTACTTAAAGAAATATCTGATGTGCACACTACATGACTTCCTTGTACGGCTTATTAAATTCTACATTTTTGTTTTCTTTTGCTGCATTTCATTTAAACGTACATCTTCGAATTATTTTAAGTTAATTAACTGAACCCTCAAAGCAAATTGGTAATAAAATAAAAAATTGCAAATTTGAACTTAAATATTTCGGTTAATTTTTGTCATACGGGAGTCAAACATCTTATAATTTTATTTTTTCACAGCGAGTGTAAAACTTCCTAAATACACTGCTGGACACCGTAAATGCAACATCCTGAAGGAAGTATGCAAATAACACGAAATTTACAACAGGCATTAGCGGAGGTGAGATATGCAAATGATTAGAATTTCAGCGCAGACGCACATCACGCGCGCCTGTGGCACCACTTCAAAGCGGCGCTATTTAAGGCTCGGAGTTTTCGACTATTTCAAGTTAGGCACTTGTGTTTTTCTTGTGGTTTTTCAAAAAGAAACGATCCATTATGCCTCGTAGTAAACAGCGATCATCGTTTGATCAAGTATCCAAATTCGACAGAGGAAGCATAGCGGCCTACCGAGAGTGTGGATTATCTTTCAGGGAAATCGGTAATCGTGTTGGACTAAACCAAACAATTGTAATGGGAATATGTGACCGTTGGATGCAGGAGGGTACGACGGACCCACGCGTTCGATCGCATCCACCTCAGTGCACCACTTGACGTGATGACAGGAACATTGTGAGTGCGCATGGCAGTGACGGATCGCTCAGTCACCTCACGAACCATAGCACAGCACATTCAGTCTGTAACGCATCTACCTGTGTCTGCGCGTACCATTCGACGCCATTTACAGCAGAGTGGTGTATCCGCAAGACGTCCATTGCTTCGTCTACCCTTGACACATACCGCAGGCGTCTCCGCCGCCAATGGGACGATGAAAGAAGGATGTGGATGACAGAATGGAGTGAAATTGTCTTATTCAGGAGTTACGCTTCCGTCTGCAACACCACGATGGTCGGATTCGAGTCTGGAGACACCGTGGAGAGAGGATGCTTAACAGCTGCGTTATGCACCGCCACACTGGTCCTGCACCGGGTATTATGATATGGGGCCGTATTGGATATCACTCTCGCACTTCTCTAGTACACATTACCGGTACTTTAAACAGCCAGCGCAAACTCCGAGGTGTTGGAGCCAGTTGTCCTTCCTTACCTTCAGGGCTTGTCCACAGCAATATTTCAACAGGATAATGCGCGACCGCACGTGGCAGGCATTGTCCAATGGTTCTTCGTCAATCGAAAGATTGAATTGCTTCCCTGGCTGGCTCGCTCTCTGGATCTTTCGCCGACAGAAAACATGTGGTCCATGGTTGCTAAACGATTGACCCAGATTACATCCCAAGCTGCCACACCAGATTAACTTTGGCAACGTGTGGAAGCTGCTTTTCTGCTGTACCCCAAGAACGCATCCAAAGTCTCTTTGAATCAATGCCGAGGCGTGTGGCAGCGGTGATCTCCAACAATGGCGGCTACTGTGGCTGCTGATTCTGGAAGGAACCACACTTGACAGAAGTCTATAAAGTTAATCATTTGATACTTGGTCAACATGTTATCTACCAAATAAATTTTGTAGTGATATCTGTTGTCTTTCTTGGTGTTGCAATCTGGGTGGCCAGCAGTGTAGAAGTAAATGAAATGGGAGACTGCATTTAAAGTCAGACTTCGTTATTTGTCGAAACGTAATTTTTTTGTCTATTAGACGTTGCCAAAACATGAATATTTTTCTCATTTAAACCTCTTCTGTAATTTAAAATGCCTGACTACGACCAGGGATTGCGAAAATAAAGACCAGGTAAGGACATAAACCGTGTAATATATATACGTTTCGTACTACCGAAAATGGAAAACAGGAAAATGGAAGGTACACAACTAGATGTTATAGCAGCCTCACATACAAAATTTCTAAGTTCTGTTGATAGTGGTATTTGAGTTATGCAAGATGCATACATACATATGTAAATAATGTATGTACAGACGTCACGAAAAGATCCATTTTATAAACCGTTTTATAAAAAAGAGTCTTTTATTCCGTGTGTACGTAAAGACATCACACAAAAATATATGTATATATATATATATATATCTGAAAGCTTTCAGATTTTACATTACGCCCAAAGGGTTTTTTTAATGTTTTGTGTGTTACCTTAATTTAGTTAAGTATCGTGTTCTTCGCACTTAAACCATAAAATTCAGTTCAACAGCAATATCGGAAACTAATTTTAAAATGAGAATATCTTTAGAATTTCTCACGCGCTGGAGATAATTTTTTTTCCTAAAGTGTTGCCATTGCTCGTTTTGAAATCGTTGAGTTTGTTAATCAAAAATTTGTTAAAGTTTTAGAAAATATGAAATAGATAATAAAATAAATTCCAAATCTTGGTTTCCAGATGCCCATATTCCGGTGGAAAGGAACGTTATCAAAATTGGATGGCTCTAGGTACCATTATTTTATCACAATGCTAGAAACATATATACATTTATGCAGATTCTTCATTATTTTACTTCTTTAAATGCAATACATGGCTCTGACATTTCGTGGCAACAATTTGAAAAGTTAACAGACATTTACAGTGAGTGAATCGTTGAAAATGGCAAAACGAAATTAATAGTCCTTCTAGGCAAATTGCACCTTTGGATTAAAAAGAAAAAAAATTCGTCCAAACTGATTCGGAAGCTTTCAAAATGGTTATTTGCATTGATATATGGTACTGGATTTTTTTTTATTTACAATGTTTCCTTTACTTCGTAGGAGGAAGTAAATATGCCTTTCTTATCAACATCGTAATACCTATTTTTTTTCTTTCTTTCCTTCCTGGATAATATTTAAGGTATTCTGAACATTTTAATGCATAAATATTAGCCATTAAATATATCATTTCAGATTTTCATGCTTAAATACACTTATATTAGAAACATTTTCTTTCTTTTTTTTTACCTCTCAGAAATTCTCAGAAATTTTTTCAGCAATTTTTCCTCAAATACATTCTTAATGTAAACGCACCTTTATATTCCATAATTTTCTTAAAATTGTATCTAAGTAAACACCATATTGAAACTTTTAAAATAGGACTGCTATTGTAATAGAATAAGACTTAAATTTCGCTCTAAATGATTTTGAAATAAGTCGTTTTACATTTCTTTGACTTTTCTAATTTTGATCAGCGACTCTATAAAAGCCGATTTAATCTAGTTTAGTGTATGAATTTATGTAGATATCTTATTCACAACGCACTATTCTCTTGCTATAAAAGAAGAAAAAAATAAACAAAGCTGTACAGGATGGTTCATAACAAATGCGACAAAATTTTAGGTTAAGTTACTGAAGTGGCAAAACACGGGATAATTGTTTGCCTGAAAGAGAGATGCCTTTAGTGGAAGACTATCTAAAGGAAACTGAATCGTATTTGCGTTACACGTGAGAAAAACCGCGAAAGCCATTCATACATCCAGCCCGTTCTGTAAATTCAAATTACCAGTATTCAGCAGACTTGATCACTTAGGCGCTGGTTGGCAAATTTAAGGTATAATGACCAGTTTAAAGTAATCTTTCATCCTTTTATTAAATTAAATATATTGTTGCGTAGAGGTTCGTAATGGATTGAATGCACCAATCGTTAAAAAGTTAACAAAATTTATTCTTTTTACATGAAATAAAACAAAATACTGAAATATTTCCTCAGAGATATTCGTACAATATCACAATATCTCAAACGTTAAATAGAATTCGATTCAAAACTGATAAAGTTAATCCAATCTCACAGGGAATTCACTATAATCAATCACAGCATTAAGTAAACAAACAATTTGCTTAAAACAGCTACAACTATAACTGAACTGAGATGGGGTGTTTTAATTCGGCTTTTATAAACTTTTTAATTATTTACTAGAATATTCTGGTAAAACTTCGATTTTTCTCGATATTTGAGGATGGCAACAGCAATTACGAGATATTTATTTTTTAAATATTAAATGCATACGTTCTTGTACTTTTCATACGTTGCTAAATCGTCTGCGTTGCACGGAAAAATAAAGTAATTTTAATTACAATTGTAAATGAATAGCTAAATAAATACGAAATCCTTAACAATGTTTTCTTATTTTTAACCATAATTAATGTCGTAAATTTTACGCAAGTACTTCACCCATATAAATGTGAAGCTTCGATCAGCTTCTTTAAAGACCTCCATCCAAAACTTCTCGTTTATGCTTCTACAGTTATTTCAAAAATAAATATGGGAATTTATTCTAAGAAGCTACATTCGGTGAAAATAGTAGACATTCATTTAAGAAGGCAGAGAGTTGATATTTCTGTCGCTGTGGCATTTTTATATAGTTAGATATTCGTAACGTTCAGAATCTGTCAGATACTGTGAAACTGTATTTTATTAGATGAAATTCAATGTGTCTACTTATTATTGAATAATATTTTATCCAAAGCATAAGACTATTTTCTGACCATTTCAATGGTTCACCTGTTTGCTTATTAAAAATTTCTTTCCCTCTTTTACTTCCTTGTAAAAAGTAAAGGAAATATTGTAATCGCGATTAATTTACGGGTATCAATATTTTAACGAAAATATCCATTTTGACGCTTTTGAATTCGTGTGAACGATGTTTCTGCGTGATATCTGTACGTAAAAACAGAACAGAGGACTCTTCTTTTTTTTTAAAAAAAAAGGGTTGTAAAATATATTTGAAATGGACTCAGAATCGATTTTTTGTGACGTCTGTGCATACCTATGTAAGTATCTCGCATAACTCAAAAATAATTAGCAGCAGATCTTTAAAATTTTGTATATGGTCCTCTATATCATCTAGTTGTGCACCTAGCCTTTTTTGTTGTAATTGGCAGGACCAAACTTATATATATACATATTTAGTCTTTTACCCAGCTAGGTGAGCTCAGTTATTTTGTTCTTATACTTTGGTAAATCATGCATTTTTTGTTTTCAAAGTGATTGAATTATATTGTTCTCCTTAAGTTTATATTAATTATATAGTTGTCCTTAACGTTTTTATGCCATTAGTTAATCTTCAGGCAACAATTGCACAAATAATTTGAAACTATAAGTGGTGCCTAGGCCTACCGTTGAGGCTATTTTTTTGCATTCGAAACTTTTAGTATAATAGTGAATTAAGTCAGTTGGTGTACCAACTTCAGTGCCTTTTTGTCCAGTGTGACCAAAATTTTCTTTCAGTTTTGTGCACCGAAAATTTAGTCTTACTGCTCGTTGGCCGAATTGTTTGTTTTTTCCTAGAAACTCTAATATTAATTTGAAAAAATAACCGCGTTTAACAGTATATGGTGTTTTAAATTTTTTTGTATCTTACAATTTTTCTAGGCTGAAGCAATTGCCATTCGCAAAGCTATCGAGTTAACAAGCCCCCCAGTAGGATCCACTATCAATATTCTTACAGACAACCTGTCAGTCATATATGACTTACGAAATCCCAGACATCCTTCTCCTATCATAGCGGAGATTAAGAACATGCTGAAGGAGCGTTCGCCGACAACGAATACCCTCGTATCTTGGATAAAGGCGCATGCCAGCATTCAGAGTAATGAGGAAGCTGACAGGCTAGCAAAAGAAGCAGCTCACAATATCGATGCTCAAAGCGTTATTACCAAACTCCCGTGGTCTCACCTTAAAAACGTGACAAGGATAGCAGCTCAGCACCAGTGGCAATGGGAATGGGACACTACCGAACAAAGCAGGAGGACCTATGAATACTACCATAAAGTTTCGCTCGATCGTCTTCAGTCATCCCCACAAATAACGAGATTTGTGTCGGGCACGGGCCTTTCCCCTCCTAATACTATGAGCGAGGAACTGCAAATACCAAAAGTTGTGTCTATGGAGCCATGGGTATACCAGACTATTACTTGACCCAATGTCCTCTAACCGCAGAGTGGCACGTGCAGCTTCCGGAACAGGCAGTTTCTCATAAGCGTTATCTGATCAAATAGCCAGCATTTCGCAGGAAAATATGCAAGATAATGCAGAAACTGGAGGAACTGGGAACAGATTTGTGCAGTGTGGAATAGATCCCAATCAATCTCTCTTTTTTTTCCTCCTCTGCAGATTTAATATAGATCAGCATAGTCTAAGTACTGTATAATTATGAAACATGTATGTATTATCGCCAATGAAAATTATTATGGACTATGTAAGCATGTATTATGTAAAAGGTTCAATGTATTATGAGCTATGTAAGCATGTATTATGAAAGATCTATGTATTGTGAACTACTTGTATATAAGCATGCACTATGAACTATGTCTGTCATGAACTATGTAACTATGTAAGAATATATTATGAAGTGTGCAAGCATGTGTATATGATACAGGATCAATGTATGCCCTTATAGGGCCCATGAGGTGTTGCCCTCGACATTTGCGGAGCCTGGACTAGACCGGAATAGTCTAAGTAAGTCGCACGGATGTTCAGACTTTGCTCTCAACTGTCAACTGTATCTTACAATTTTTAATGAAGATTGAATTTTCATATATTTTTGCATTGCAGCGAAATGAGAACTGAATTGATTGAATGAGAAATTCGAAACGAACTGTAACGAAATTCGAAGAAATAAGTTTAAATGAAGGGGAGCAAAAAATGCGTATAATTTTTCGAGTTTCAAGTAATAGAGGGTGGTCATACGTTGTTAAATAGATTTCAGTGTCAGACCATAAATGGCCTAAAGAACACATTCAATTGTATTATATGTTAAATTAGGTAACAATTCAAACATTATTATAATGGGATCAAAATTTTAAAATATTTTAACAAGTGCTATTTCTCTGTTGCTTATATTATTCCAGGCAATTTTCAAATTCTTTCTCGGTGTTTTTCAGTATTTCGGAAATTATTATTCCAATGACTTCTGTAATTCATTATTTACGTACAACAGTATGACGTAATTTAGCTGTAAAAATATAGTCTTTTACCAATCCCTTCAAAACGAAATCTGAATAATAAGTTCCTTTAAGTGGGGAATTTGCTAAAGATCATGTTTAAAAAACCAAATTATGCGTTTGTATTGAACAAAAATAATGGGTTTTTTAAATGGCATTAGAATAATAATGCACAAATACTGAAGACCACATCGCAAAAGACTAAATATCCACTGGAATTTTGCATGCGCCCTTACTGTTGAGCAGCCCTTACTAAATTGATTTAAAATTTAACACACAAGCCAAAGAGATGTTTGAATTGTTGTATGATTTGAAACCTATAAATGAACGTGTTATTCTTTAATTTTTTACTACTTATCATTGAAAATGAGCATAGTAATTTATGAGCATCATGTATGTAGTTCTTCTTAACAGAGTTTGAGTAAGTTATAATTTGAAAACGTACTTCTTTCTGATAGCCTCATTTAAAGCGGAATTTGAAAATTTCGCACGAAATTCTTCTTCATATTGTTTTAAATTCTTGGTTATTTTTAGAAAGAATGATTTTAACTAGAAAATTATTTCCTTTTTCAAATGGCGAAAAAAATCTAACAGAAATTTCAACAATTAAATAACTATTCTAAACTCCAAAATATACTGAAAAACCAGGAAAATTTTCAAATATTTCTAGATGTAAATTTTACTAGAGCTTGAAATAAATCGAAGCTTGAATCCTTAAACTGAAGTTTGAATCGCTTGTTCTCTAAACTTGGATTTATTAATGTAAAAACCGCTTGCTAAAAATGTTAGATTTCTAGAATCAGAGTAATATATCAAGTGCCCCAGATCTCCTCGTGAATAAATGCTGCCATTTGAATTCAGTTACATGCTTTGTTAATCGTCCAAATGTTCATTTCATTTTCATAAAAAAATTGCTGAATAGGAGATACATGTATAATTTTAATTTCCTTTTTTTCCATCGATTTTTTTATCATTCTTTAGAATTAATCTGTGTTTCAATTTTTCACTTAAGATAAATCTATACTCAAAACAAATTATTGGCATCAAACGGGAACATAACTATAGTCCTGTCACAATCCTCGATCAAATGGATTTCACCGAAAGAAAGAAACAGACAATTTCTTTGGATTATTTCCAGAAACCTGTATTAAAAAATTCTCAAGAGTTGAATGACTCCAATTACTTTAATCACATACTGCATGGTTACACTTTTTATGGTTTTTCACTCCAATTCTTATAATACATAATGTTATTCTTTATTTGAAGATAGCTAAATTTATTTTAAAATTAAACTGGTAAACTGAAACATCTTTTTCATTAATTGATATAAGTTTAAAAATAATTAGCCCAAAGGAGCGTTAGTTCAGAAGGGCTATTAATTTCGCTTCAGCATTTTGATCCGATTCACTGTAAATGTCCGTATCACTTTTCAGACTGTTGTCACCAAATATTATCGCCTTGTGTTATATTTAAAGACATTAAATGGTGAAGAATCTGCATAAATGTATGTATGTTTCTCGCACTGTGATAAAAAACTGTACCTAGAGTCATCCAGTTTTTAATAACGTAATCCTCCTCCGAATATGGGCATCTGGAAGCCCAAATTTGGAGTTTCGAATTTGTTTTATTATCGACTTCCTATTTTGTAACACTTTAACAAATTTCTGATTAAGAAACTCAACGATTTAAAAGCGAGCAATGGCAACGTTGTATAGAAAAAACATTTTTAGCTCCAGAGCGCGAGACAGTTTATCAGAAATTCTGAAAATATGCTCAATTTAAAATTATTTGCGGTATTGCTGTTTAATTGAATTTTATGACTGAAGTGCGAAGAACACGATATTTAATAAATAAAGGTAACACAAAAAACGTTAAAAAACGGCCAGTTGGGCGTAATGTAAAATCTGGTATCTTTCAAAATTTTCTTTTTTATTTTTTCTATTCTGGAAATAGATTTATTTGAGCACAATTACCATATTTTTAATGCAGTCTAACTGAATAGACACAAAACGACATTAAAAATAATCTCAGGGTATTTTTCTCGTAATTTATTGACAATCTTGAAATATCGTTGCATTTGCATTTCTGAGAACTGATACTTACAGGTACAAGTTGAAGCATGGGCGGCACCTCTCCATATATATAAGCACACAAGGTATCGCTGGGCTTTGCTAACTGCTAATCTCGCTCCCAAATCGGAATTCTGAGAGATAAAACCCTCTACTGCAAACCCAGTGTCTTCAAATCTTCTTCCTCTACCAACAATAAACTACCGTTTATTTTAATCGCCCCATTGCCGCATAGATAATCTATACGCTTACAAACATCCATGCCGGGACTCGAAGTGCGACTCTTCGGTGCAGCAGTCAGCGTCACTAACTGCTATTCAGTTTGGACTGCAACTGATACTTGCATTATAGCACTCTACCAAACTAAAAGTTGAATGCTTTTGTTGATCTTTAAGTATTATGAATTCGTTCTAACGAACTGTTCAAACATTAATGCTGGACAACTATCGAACTCGAAAAAACATCTAACTTATAGAGAAATGCAGTCGAAGGGCAGAACCTGTTTACCCCACGATAAAGCTCTTGCCTGCTATGAACTATCAACTATATAAGAGTTTTGATTAGTTCACGATCCAACAACGCTAAGAACCAGAGAACTTTTGTGTAGGTAAGGACGCCATGACGACCCTATAACAACGCAGGATACATTATTACTGGTAGGTAACGCAGGGTACATTATTACTGGTGGGTAACGTAGGGTACGTCCCGGTTTTAATAGAGAGCCTTTGAGGGCTCTCTATTTGAGCCTTTGAGGGCTCTCTCATATTTTATCCAAAGGTGTCTTACTCCCTCTTTTCGAATCAACATGCTCTCGAGAAAACTTTTGCCCCATGGATTTTTAAATGCCTTCTTGCCTCAAAAGTACAGTTGCATTTACACATATCCATGACTCTTCTGAGATTCCAATCCGGGTCCAGAGATGCAGCAGTCGGCTCCGCTATGTACCAGACTGAACAGTGAGGCTGAAAATTAATTATGTCCATTTTAAATTTATACGAAGTAAAATCCAACTAAATAAGGATTTATCAATGACAAAGCGTTTCAATTAGGCAAACGCAGCTCATTTAATTGGATAATCATTTTTATTGATCAAAGACACTGTCTTCGATTAATGTACTACATACGGCATTTGCAAAGTTTAAGAACTTATTTAATAGACCAAACGTATTAAGTAGAACACTAGCATAATAACAGAATTATTTTTCTTTAGATTTTTAACCCTCTGACCGGCCAGGGTTTTCGCTAAGAAAGCACAAATTTCCAAAAACTACTACCAGAAAAATTTATTTTCTTGATTTAATGTAACAATTCTCCTGGCATTTTATACCTGGATTTATCTTCTTTTAATTTCTTTGACATATTTTAATATGCACGTATATATACGTTCTTACAGGTATCACAAAAAATATTCTAAGCCGTATATTTACGGCCTTGCCGGTTAGAAGGTTTTAAGAATATTCCTTCTAATTCCAATTCTTGGTATTTTCGAGGAGATTTATTACTTAGATGAAACTTATTGGAGTACTCAGATTATATATTTCTGAATTTCTGGAAATGATTTCGATATTATGCTGATTAAAGTTAGATCTTATTTTGAGAAATCAAATGCAAATACCGTCGCCATGTCTCAGGTCTTTACAGCTTGCAGCCACGAAAGGTTGGAGTTCGAATATCTTTATATTGCAATCGGTATTTTGCATATTTTATTTCATTTTGTGTGTAGTAGTGAAGGTCTATCATACTAGTTGTAACTTAACTTGTCTAAGATATATTATAGTAATATTCTTGGCGTTGAGCAGTACAGGTGAAAGTATATTTGTTAGTAATTATATTTTTAAATATAATCAAAAGCTGACTTCTGGTTGCACAACTGTGCTTTTGCCCCTTCTAGAGGGCAACTTCGACTTTTCCCCCTACATAGAATTCCTCCATTTTGTATTTTTCATAATTATATATAAAATAGGATACATTCTAATTGATACAGAAAGTTTACTGAAAGTCTTGCTGCAATCTATAACTAGAATGCTTTTATAATTGTTCTGCGCTTTAATTTATTTTTGAGAGAAGAATAGTCATTTAATTGCTAAAAGTTTTACTGGATTTCTTTAATCATTTTAAAAGTGAAAATCATTCTAGATAAAATGCTTTATTTTCTAAACATTATTATGAAATTTACAGAAATCTAAAATTCCACAAAATGAGCAATACAACTTCCATGTTCATAATATTCATATAATATGCCGTATTAAAAATAACATGGTTTTTTTAACGAAACATTTAATTTGCGAAATATTTTACAACCCATTTTACAACATCATTTTTACAACACATTCTTAAAACAATATTTTTTAAATACCTTAACTACACATTAATAAAAACGGATGCAACATTTTACGCTCAAAACATTAACATTATTTATATTACGCACATATTTAACGAATACCTGCAATGATCACTAAAATTTAGTGTTAAGATAATTAATTACCAAAGCATAGTTAACAAGAGCAAAGCATGCGAGGACCTATGAAATGGATGTGATAATACAGACTTTTTAAGATAAGTAGGTTTAATTTGCTCTTGCCTTACATAAATAAAGTCAGGAAATTGCGAAACCCTGCATAGTCATTCGTTCCAGCTTCAGGAAATTAACTCAAGATGTTACAAATTATTAGCGTTTCGGTGTTTTAGCCATTCGGCCACTCTCATTTCATAGAATATGAGGTATTATTAAGATCTACTGTTGAAACAGTAATATAATCGTCATCATAAAGATTACATATATAAATCATCATTACTGTAATGATAATCATACGGGATTTCAATGCAAGCACACAAATTCATTTATTTTAACATCTCAAATTCTTTACTTCTCCACATTAGGGACACTGGGAAATAAATAAGGTAATGGAAAAGTGACATAAATATCAGAAATGATGGATAAAACTAAAATGATAAGAGAAATAATAGGTAGACTTTCTGTTTAGAGTTTACATCCTTCTGCCCAATATTACTGCGAAATTGTTTGTCTGCGAAGTTATGCATTAGGAGAAGTCAGAATGCGTTAAGCTTTTGTTGAAAGCTTGGCGCTGGGGACCATTAGAAGGGAAGATATCCCGAAGGCATCTGAGCGGAATCTCATTTACTTGGAGAGGTGGTTCCCTGAAAGCAATTTAGACAGAAAGCGTGCCTTAGTTGTGTTCTGTCAGGAAAATTTAGTGATCATAGGTAGTTCTTTGTTAAAACCATTTCAGTACAATACTAAACGAGAATTTCCCAACTTGTGTTCCCGCTGTTGTTAGAATAAAAGTTCCACGATATTTGTGATAGCATTGAAGTTTCAGTTTTCCATGTAGCACAATTAAATGAATTTTTTATTAAGCTTGCTTTTTTAATTAGCTAAAGATATAAATTTCAAAAATGTAAACATCTGAAAACTTCCAGATTTTATATTACATTCAAAGAAACATTTATTTAACGTTTGTGTATCAACTTTATTTATTAAATATCATGTTATCCGCACTTAAACCACATAGAACTCAATTCAACAGCAATATCACAAAGCATTTAAAAAGAGCATATCTTTAGAATTTCAGATACACAGTCTCGCGCGCTGGAGATAAAAATGTTTTCGTTCCATACGGTGTCGCCGTTGCACGCTTTGAAACCTTTCAGTTTGTTAATAAAAAATCCGATAATGTGTTAAAAAGTACGGATTAGATAATAAAGCAAATTCCAAATTTGGGATTCCAGATGACCATATTCGAGTGGAGGACTACGTTATTCAAAATGTGATGTGTGATGTCTCTAGGTACCATTGTTTTTTCACAATGCGAGAAACATACGTACATTCATGCAGATTCTTCATTATTTATTTTCTTTAAATACAATGCAGGGCTCTAATATTTCGCGGCAGCAAACTAAAAAGTGAAACGCCATTTTATAATTGGACGATGCAAAATGCCAAAGCAAAATTAACAGCCTTTGTAGGCAAATTGCTTCTTTGGGCTAATAGCATGATACTTTTTTAATAATTTTTTAATATACTTTTACAGCTGTTATGTATTTGAAGGGAAAATGTTCTTGGACATTTCTTCAATCTTTGACACATTTCATAATTTGTTAAAAATATAACTTCTTTTAATTCATGATTTTAATCTCTAATTTATTCGTTATGAATTATGTACAGCCTTTCGAGATATATTTTTTATTTATTTCTTTTATATTTCACACATATTTTGTCACTAATTCTGGTTTCTTTTTATTAGAAGGAACCCTCTCTAAGACAACCACTCATAACTCCAGATAATTTTGATCTTTTGCAAATGTTTGTCTCAGAAAGGGGATTTACTATACCACTGCTTATCTACACTCTCAGAAATACTGGCTAATTTCAGAGATAGTCTTTGTAGAGAAATGGTCGCGAGGAAAGGTTTTGTTGCATTAATATTATTAACAAAAGTTTTGCCAAACAGCGTAAAATAATATGCCCCTTGAAGAAAATAAATTTCTGTCAAATTCTTTTGGGCCCATCGAGAGGAGCCATTATGCAACATTTTGCGCTATTCTGGGCAAAAAAACAGAAGACCACATTTTGAACGCCTAAAATAATGTGTACACTTATAGAAAAATTAGGTTATACCGATGCAGGAAACTTAAGGTACAATTCCCTCTCTGAAATTTGAACTCTGGACTTCCCTCTTAGTCCCCACATGTGCTTCCAGATACGATAAGATGGCACAAGGAATGGAGGAATAAATTAACATTTATACAACCCATTTTGAGGGGTGACTGAAGATTAGTGGACCTAGTTACCAAATTCTGGTAGTGGCGAATTATTGTCCAGCTGCCTAAGAATAAGGAAGTAAATGACATAAAGCTTTAAACAGCAATAGTTTTGAAGCCTTCAAAAGGAAAATTCATCAAAATTTATAACACGAAAGAATCTCGCGAATTCTATTGCACGTATCTGATCTCTGAATGAATACGGAATAAGGAAAGCAGCATGAATTGAAAATTGTAGAAATGTTGCTTAAGTCTACCTGGAATGAATTTACGCATTACAAAAAGAAAGACAATAAGGAATATGGTTTTTTATTACTGTTACGTGTTCTATTTCTTTATCGTGACAGATATTAAAGCTGTTATTGTCAACAGTTTCAACATCAACTCCATATTTTACTTTTGCTTATAAAGAATCAGTTGAAAAAGAATACTGAAGGGTTCCTTGGAAAAGGTTCCTTGGAAGTAAACTGCGCTTCTGCCGGAGCCAAAGATAAGAATTTCAAATATGTAGTTAATCCTATTAACCATTGTACTACTTGAGCCCACGAGAGGAGGCACAGAGGTAAGACCAGAATACCTGGCGAATAAATCTGTCTCTTTGAATCTCATGAATAAACTCCGTGAACCAACTCTCTGGAAAGAATAAATTGTTTTTCATATAATTCCATTTAATTTCCACTATTCGAAGGGTATTGGAAAAAAGACCGTTCTTTAAATAGAATAGTTTTTTACTACTTCGAAAAAATGGTTTAAAAGTTTCAGTTAGGGGTAATATTATGCCCTTTACATAAGGTCAGAAACATTGAAATGCGATAGTGCCGATCAGTCTTGCGGAAATACGATGCTGGCTCAAAAGCACTTTTCTTTATTCTTTTTTTCTTAATGTATTGTGCCATGTGCATATCATCTTTGAACTAGCACATATATTTGCTCTCTGCCATTGATTTTGCACTTCAGGGTAAATGCTTTTCTCCTTGAAGAAGAAATATTTCTGTTAATAACGTTCGAAAATAGTGAAGTTACACCGACTGTGATAGCTAGGAATGACACTGACCTCTTGCCAAGATCTGGATTTTGATCCTTTCAGCAAGCCATCAGTCTGCAGATTAAGGGGACTTAAGTTCTGTCGATGTCGCTAAGGATGGAAATAAACATCTAGCATCGCTTTTAGTGCCATTAGTTGGCAAGAAGCGCTGACAAGAATAAACCGTGTATTCTCTGGAAACAATAATACGCGGTCAAAAAGCAGACGACGTTAGGAGACAAAAGGATGACGCTAACTGACATGCTTCCATATGTTTTTATGTAACATCTATGCCACGAGATGATCGCGAGATTTTAAGTGGTGCATTCTGTCAGAGGTCTGCATAAAATGTTCATCAATCTAAACATTTTATCATTTAATTTTACATCATATTAAATGCCTGCTGCGAAGAAGTAGCAGATATGCTAATTGATGTGACGAAATAAAATGAACGAAAATGGTATAGAAATTACTATTCATCTATATTCTGTCATTAAGACAAATGCTGACCATTGAGTGAAAGAGTAGAAATGACATGAAGATTGAGCTAATTCTTTCGCCATTCTTGATCATCGCAGAACTCATCATGGTTTTAAACGCAAATAAAGGCTTATTTTTGTATGGATAACTAACTTAATCATAGCAAGAAAACAGATTAAGAGCAACTACAGTTCATTTGGACTACCATACTAACCGAAATATTAAAGTGACATTTTCCAGCAGAATAACTGAAGACCACACAGAGCACACAATCAATAACTATTTGTTGTAAAGTACAATTCTTCGGCGGAATAACCTCCATCTTTCTCGCAGATTGAAAATTTGGTTCCCGTGAGGAAAGCCCGTTGAATGCTAACTTAGTCGCAATAAGTGTGAACTGAGACATTGATCAATGGCACTGACTTTAGTTCTCCAACGCAGAATTTGAGCACTGTTCAGCAGAATTTCAGATTTTATCATCACGACTGCCAGGCCAGCGTGAGCAACCGTGTTACGCAAGACGATAGTCATACTACTTACTAAACGTCTTGTATATTATATCATGTGGAAGTAATTATTTTAAATTAAGATAATTTTTAGAACGAATTTGTCTTTATTTGTGCTAAGCTCTGTATTATTTGAAATGTGTTTTCGTCGTGCTATTTGTCTTTGTGGTGCAGTGTAATATTAAATTAGCGATTGCGTATAAAATTGCCATTTAAGTTTCGTCCCAAAAAAATTTCATGTAAGTATTTTGAAAATGAATATTGCACTCTTAGTACAATAACATATTTTAAAACAAATTATGCTACACAATTTGTTTTGCATAAATTCCCTCCATTATTTCTTAGACACTTGCATTATGTAAGTAATAGTTTGAAGTTTATTGGCTGGAAACATGCTTCAACTCACGAAACCCCAGCACTAGTTTTTTTATTATTATTATTACTATTATCATCATTATAAGCGAATTAATGAAAGCTTTATAATGGGTCATCTTTTTCATTAAAAAGCCTTGAACTAATGTTAAGTATTCGTCATAAATTTAGGCTTTTATTAATATGTTAAACGAAATTAGCGCATGATTGCTAAACGCATGCCATTTTCAATAAAATTTATCAATAAAACTTCCTTGCTAATGCTTCGAATATCATGAAGTCAGATGCAGCTGAGAGATTGAGATTTCCTGAGTAGAATGCTCAATTCCCTAAGGGAAGAATGTATTAGTTGGAGTATACAAGTGTTAATTAAAGACTTGAATATGCCATCCCATATTTACATATTTAGGCACTTTATCAAAAATAATGGCGTATAATGCAGTTAACGTACTTAAGTCCGTGATGAACCTTAATGCAATATTCACTGCAAACAAGCGTAGATTAATTCAGAAAATGTCAGGTGTTCTTGACAGAGCCCTTGAGTAAGTGGGAGCTCTGAAAATTTCATAAATTTTTCACGACTTTTATGTACTTCAAATTAATTTGATTTATCATTGAGAGATGAACCAGTTTCTGTAAGAAATTTTTATTTAACAGTATCTACATTTTGAGAAAATGTTTGTATCATAGTCTAACTCTAAGGGATCCATAAATACAACCATACATATATGGTGCTCCCGAAATACCTGCCAAATTTTATGTTTCCAGCTTCCTTATCCAAAATAAAAATTATTCAGCATGTGAAGGAGAAGCCATGATTGATTAAGCCTAGAAAACATCTCTCCCCAAAATCTAAATTATCTGCTCCCTTTTTAAATATCCCAAATGCTGATATTAATGTTTTTATGAAACAGCTTCTTAGTAGCTAAAAAAATTCATTTTTATTAATTACTCTTTGTGTGATGGGCTATACGTTTACTCTCATTACAGAAAATTCCTTTTCTAATTGCAGATGCATTCTAGACTAATACGCAGTGTAACAAATGAAACTATTAAGCACTAGGAACTATAAAAATTTCTTTTCTCAAGTTCTTTATTCGATAATTGAATAGTATATTTACTCTAGCTTCATTAATTTTTACATTCAGGTTTTTTTGCTTTTCCTGTCTTTTCAATCGCGATATAATCATTGAAACATTTGACTGAATAAAGAAAGTCTTATTCACGATGTTAAAGAAATATTCATATATATTTCTCTAACTTTTGTGAACGATATTTTTTGTGATCCGTTTAAAAAACTATTTATATAGCTCTCATTGGGTGGATGTGACAACATAAATAAAATCATTTTTAGCTTCTCCTGATAACTTTTCTTCGTCTCAATTCAAAGTGAAAAGGAAAAATGTAATTAAAGTCTCTTGTTCCTTAATCTTATTTCTTTTTAATCATTTCTCATTTTGCTTGATGTTTTGAAAAGTACTCTCATAAAACTGCTATTTACTTGTTTTTATGTGTTTGCATATTTAATAATAGGTTATAAGGTATTTCTTCCACCTTCTTCGCATTCCTTCGTGGTGTAGTGGTCAGCACGCTGGGCGGGTATTCCAGAGGTCCGTGGTTCGAGCCCCGGCGAAGGCGTTGCTGATTTTTAATCTCTTCTGCTTTTCAAAAAAAAATACCTAATGTCTCTACACTGGCGCCCGAACTAAAAATTGGTGGATGATGATTCTCCACCATCGGGATTTTGCGATTGGGTCCCTTAAACCCCAGTCACCTTTACAAGGGGGAATGTGCAAGGTATTTCTTCCACCTTCTTCGCATGCCTTCGTGGTGCAGTAGTCAGCACTCTAGACGCGTATTCCAGAGGTCGGTGGTTCGAGTCCCGGCGAAGGCGTTACTAATTTTTAATCTCTCCTGCTTTTCAAAAAAAATACCTAATGTCTCTACAATGTTACGTAAAATAAAAAATTAGAACATTTTGTATACCAGGCAATAGCTAGCAGCCAGATTAATGCTGCGATTTTCTGAGTATCCCAGCCAAAGAGGTGATCATTTGAGGATTACTCCGCATATCGAAAAACTTTAAATCAGGTGCAATACATTACTTGTAGCCGCAGAACAATTAAGAGCCTGATTAACGTTAACAATCCTTTTGCGTAAACCCATATATTAATTCATTTACCTTATAATGCAGTTAATGGAAAAACACTGTTAATTGCATATTTTCAAAGCAGTTTATTCTGGAGAGATCACTTAAGCTCATTTTTTACATGAATTAAATCAGTATACAAAATAAAAAGAACATGCTGTAAATAATGCGAGAATAAACATTATAAAAACTGAAGAAATTACATTTTATAATTGGCATTAAAGATCAATATTTATAATAGAACTTGAAGAATTTTACTGACCTCAAACTGGCATGTCAGAACTTTTGTCAGTCAGAAATAAAACGTCTGTTAGAATTTTTTGTTTTTTTGACGGAGTTGATTTGATAGAAAAAAATTGACTAGCACTTCTGCATCTGTCTTTTCTTTTTACTAATGCATTTTTCGCAGAGAGCTTTCGTTTCACCCCGGTAACTTGTGGACTTTTTCCATTACTTTGCAATAAACATTTTTTAAAAGACAGAACACCATTATTCCTCAGTCTATTTAACGGAAGTAAAAAACATTTATTTCTATTACTTTCACCGTTGGGATCTTTCTCTTTGCCTGGAAAATTCTAGAAGCACTTCTAACGCAATTTTGCTTTTTAAGAGTAGTGAATTTCTATCGAATGTTTTGTCGATAATTACATTCTCATGCCTATATGAATCCTTTAAAAAACCGAATAGTGAAAAGGTAAAATATTTATCAGATGTTTAAACAATTTCTAAATAAACATTTGTGTAAATGTATAAGGTATCCTTCTTAGCATCCCTTCGTGGTGTAGTGGTCAGCACGCTCGGCGCGTATTCGAAAGGTCTGTGGTTCGAGTCCCGGTGAAGCACTGATTATTTTTCACATCTTCTGCTTCCAAAAAACACCTAAAATCTCTACAGTGGCGCACGAACAAAAAAGGCAGTGGACAATGATTCCCCATCTCCGGGATTTGGCGATTGGGTCCCCTTAACCCCCAATCACTCTTTAAAAGGAGGAATATATAAGGTATTTTTCCAGCCTTCTCGGCATGCCTTCGTGATGTATTGGTCAATACGCTCGACGCGTATTCGAGAGGTCTGTGGTTCGAATCCAGGCGAAGGCATTGCTCTTTTTTTCATGTCTCCTGCTTTCCTATAACCTAACGTCTCTACAACTGTAATTCATAATGCCTTAAATTAGTGGTCTTCCAACTGTATCGACTCAGAGAATCTATTAATTTTGTAGGGTTTACTTTATTTTCCTAATAGTTATTCTTATTTTGGAACAAGCTTCTCATTTCCCACCTACGTTTCCATGCTAGAATGAGTTTTCAGGATTATGATTTATGTAAATGAGGCAGAAACGAGTATTTAGACTGAAGACTGTGTCACTTCAGCAGTGTAGCGTGTTCTGCCTTCCGGTCACGTTGATGCTGCATATGACACTCCTACGTGCCTGCTAATATACGCCGGTGATCTCAAATAAGGTCCAACTCTATTAATTGATTCTATGCAGCTTCAGTGTTGGTTAATTTTCTTTAGTATTAGATTATTTTTCTATTTTCTATCTTCAGTTAAAGCCCAAGTGGAGGCTTATTGTAAGTCCGAGAAGGGGTCATCTGTTAACTTAATTTGAGTTGGAATAAAGGATAAACTTAACCCTTCTTTGGACTTGTTACTTACACGAACTCAGCGAATAGTCGCTACGCAGTTCTTCAATATTCTAGCTCTTAAGAAACTCTAATTTAAATAGGATGTTACAATGTATTTTATAGACTAAGTGACGGGATAAAATCACATAAACATATTGTTTTTCATAGTACCTCAATAAAGATTAAAAAACCAGTAAAAATTTGTTCGAATAGCATACACCTTATGTAGAAATATAAAAAGAAAATGCTTCTTGTGGGAAAATTTGCATTCCCTTTACGTCTGCTCAGTATTGGAAAGGGGATTTAGTAAAGTATTCAATCTCCAGTTGAATCCGGGATACATATTGTGAAATACGGAATAAAGGCGTGTTTACCGCTACAGAAGACACCAGCGGTTAAGGCAGATTGGAGTGTGAAAATGTGGTACCGCCCAGTATCCACTAAGCAGCAACACGTGGAATCTTACCTCTTTGCCTGCCGACGAACATGTTGCAAAGTCATCATGGCATTTGTTACCTCTTCATTTTTCAGTAGTAAAAGAACTGTCTATCTTAGCTTAGTTTCCACGGTCACATACGTATGCCTATTTATCGTCTGTCTTGTTATGTGTTAGATAAAGAAGAATTAGACCTTATGTTCTTCACTTCCATCCTGTGTTCTCAACCAGTGCATCCAACTATTTATTACTACAGTTCTTTTATTATATTATAATAATTTGCATACTTTTCATTATTTTAGGTAACAGTAACAATAAAAAATGTTTAGTAAATCGCTTCAGCTATTAATTATGTGGTCCACATGATTCTCGAAAAAGCTTTCGAATTTTGATTTTGGTTCGGGGAGTCTTTAAAGCAGTTTTATGGAATCTTAGGGCTTAGCAACGCTTGGTTTGGGAAGAGAATTAAAGAGAATAATCAAACATTTAAAGAGAACAGTCAAACTGCAGCTTTATCAATACAAAATCAAGCGACAATGAAAAACATTGAATGCATAACGAACTCTGAGGGGGGAAAAACTTTTTGAAAGTTTTTGAAGGAAAAATCATACTGTTTTATTTTAATAAATGAAAAGTATAACTATACATTTATACATTAAGTAAAGATAAATAGATCTAATATCAACACTACGTGTTTGATAAATTATTTCTGGCTTTATTAGGAGTCATTCTTTGCACGTAGAGCAACTAAGTATGAAGTAAAATTACTCTGCTTTGTTATGCGGATGTTAAAATAATTTTCAAGAACTGAAATTTAGTTTCCGTGCTTCCGAGATCACTCTACGATTAAAAGATTTATTCTGAGAATGTCATTTTTATTTGGTCTGAAACATCTAACATTAAATATAGACAGATTTAATTGACGAAAACGATTTTTCTGCATTATAAATGACTTTCTTTGAAAGTAATAAAACTTCAGTGCAATTTAATATTTGTTAAATTGAGTTTTCTAAAACTGTTTAACGTATTTCTCAGAAGGAGGATTTTAACTGATTTTCTTTCATGACAGTTTATTTAAGCGAAAAAAGTACAATAATATAAATAAATAAATATAAATTGAAATAGAGAAATGTAATTGATCATGATCTATTTTTGCTTGTTGTGCTGAAAAAAAATCATGCACCATATCACACTTAAACTGAGGTGTATATTAATATCTTCTTCACTTTTCTAGTCAGAATATTTCAATATGTTACTGCTAAGCTGATCGAAACATTAAACATTTAATTTCGTCTGATTATTATTATTATTATTAAATGATAAGTCGTTGTTTAACTATGATACGAAGAATAAATTACCTTATACTTCCGAATATAAGACGGAAGATAAGATTTTCCTCCAAAATGCAGCTAAATGTGAAAAACCATGCATGAAATGAACTTAAAATTCCTTTATAAAAGCGGCTCTATATATGTATAAGAATTTTTAAAACATGCAAACTAAAATACTAACTTTAATTTGTAATAGTCCCTTAACTCCAAATCTGTGATGATTTGGAAAATGTTGAAGTCACGATGTTTAACCCCACGTGGCTGAGTTTAGTATTATTTCCATTTATTCTCGTTAGGTAAGCATTTTTATTTGGCAATACAAAATAAATAGGCGTGCATCCTACGTCTTTGAAGAAATAAATTGGTACTGTTGCATTTCAAAAATATAATTTTGAAAACAATAGGCAGCACACCAAGTTGGCAGTAGAGAAGCGGAAAAGCAAAATATGATGATGTGTTATAAGACAGAAGCTTGGTTCAAAATTATTTTGATTTTTGTTTACGATGATAGTTTCAGTTTGCATATTATCTGAGTCACCAGTGGTATGTAAAGAATGGTAAATGTGCAAATTAAAATAAAAATTTAAGGGTATATTGCAAATAAAATTTAGCATTCTATTGTACATTTTTTAAAATCTTACACACATAAATATACATAAAGGAAAATGAAAGCAATAAATTAGGATAAAGTGGTAGCTTAACCACGCCTTGAAAGCTTCTGTTATTCAGCGATGATATAATACAACAAAAATTTTTAAACAAATATTAAATATCTAGCTCATTATAGAACGTCTAGCTTAGTGTGTCAAGTCTGGCTATAATATGGTCCATAATATGGAACGAAGTGTATACTTATATAGAAAAATCTACCAATGGACTAATGGCGCATTATAACCTTTATAGATATGCCCCGTAGAATTTACAACGAACCAACAACAAGTGGCGTACTAAATAACGTAACCACTTTTAAGGTTGGTTGGTTGGTGTCGTGTCCTTTGAGAAGTCAAATGTATATAAGTTCTATATGATCTGGTACCATCTTCATTAATTTTCATTCCCCTAAAATGGCAGGTTCTCAACCTATTAATGGTCTTTGTAATTTTTTTTGTTTGCATCAATCTCACATATCTGATGGCCTTTCTTAATAGATTTCTATTTGAGTCTATATCTCTGGCGATAGCGTTAGCATCTTCAATATTGATGGGGATTACGTTGTTGAAATTTCTTGCCTTTTTTAGCAAATTCGTCGGCTGCCTCGTTTCTATCGATTCCAATATGTGCAGGTATTCATTGCATAAGGCATGTCTTCTTCATCTGGTTGATTGTTTCTAGGTGTTGTTATATATCCTGGGTGAGTCTTTAATGTCCTTGCAGTATAGCCTCTAAGGCAGTTTTAGAGTCACAGTAAATTACAAGTCCTCTGGCTTTATCATTATCATTTTAAGTCGAAGTCAATTTTCGGGATCTAGTGAATTGCTGTTAATTCACATGTAAAGTTGCAAGCGATGTTGCCTGCTCCGTGGCTTTGGAATATAGTTGGTAGAGTGATGTAAATACTGGCTCCACCCTTTTGGATAGTCTCATCTGATGGACATTCCGTGTAAATTTTTACTAAATCAACTCCCCAAAAGGACTCAATTGTTCGAGTACCTTTTGTCTTGATAACAGCTTCAGTTCCCTTTTTGTACAATGTTCCACCAGATCAAGATTTATTTTGGTGTTAATGGAAATGTAAGAAGGTAAATTAGGTTCTTGAAGGACAGTGTAGGTGTCATGTTTGAGAGAAATATTTTCTCTGATCTCATTGGCATAGTTCAGAGTAGATGACCATTTAACTCTTGACCAGACTTCCAGTTTCCAAAAGTAATTCTGCAAAGTCCTACTTTTAAGGTTAATTTTTCATGATAATTAACCATGTATTTTATGCTACGAATTTTTCTACGGCTTCTTTCTTTCCGTTTTCATGCCAGAATAAAACTTAGGGCTTAATTATTTTAGTCAGAGCGTATTCCTCCAGCTGCAGGCCACGCTACTAGTGTTATTCTACGATAGCATTCCTGTCTACGACCTTGTTTTATTTTTACAGATTGTGACACAGGCAGCTGTAGGTTAGAGCCAACATGCGCGTTTAAATATTTATATGTAGACTTTGGTAAATAAAGACATTGAATTAATTTAATTTAAAATTCTACATTTGAGCTTACGCCTCAAATGCTGGTACATTTGTAAGCACTGGGAGCTGCTTTTGTTCAACTTCTTGGAGTTCGCAATAAAAGAGAGTTTTACACACTTAGTATGTTTTTGTGTGCTTATTTACGCTTAGCAATAAGTCGCTTAGGTCTACTTAGAGGCTTGACTTAGTGTATGTTAACAAAGCAAGTGAGACTCTACACACTTACGGAACTACGCTCCTGATGGTTGTGTTATATAAGTGACACAAATATACTATGCACTGACTTAAGGTTGTCTCATGCTTGTAATGAGTTAAAGACATAAAAATTACGATATCATTTAATATAAAAATTACTCTAGAATATCTTTAAACACAACATTACTGTTACATATAATAACCGAATTTTTCAATTTGTCTGAGAAAATGTACAGTTTTTCAACATATAAAAATAAACAAACTGAGCTCGCTGAGCCGAGTAACAGAGTGGCTCTCTCTCTCTCTCTGTATATATATATATATATATATATATATGTATAGATAGATAAATATAGATATATACTTTTGGTACGGCGGATTTCAACTAAAAAGGGAGGTGCACAACTACGTTTTATAGCAGTCCTGTGTACAAAATTTCAACGTTCTGAGACTACTCGTTGAGTTAGGTGAGATACATACATACATGCGTACGTACCTACCTACCGACAGACGCTACTAAGAAAATCGTTTCGCAATCCACTTTAAGTCAGTTTTATAATTTCTTTGGGGAAAAACAAAGTAACAGAGTGTAAGATATATATATATATATATATATATATAAATAAGCGAAATACCACTGACTTATTACGAGATCTCCAAAACTACACACCCGAGGGACTTGAAATTTTGCATAGTTACTCATTCCACGATGTAGACGCGCTCTAAGAACGGAATTTACGTAAATCCTGTCCCAAATGGATTTTTGTTATACCATCTCAGGCGGAACTAAGTCAAAACTCTTTGTTTTGCGTGTTAGTTTTGACTTTGATTCACTGACTGTGCCTATATTTCCCAACTTTAAATTTTAAAAACAATTACATTCATTATTATCTTGAAATTAGGCATTTCGTTCATATAAGAAGTCTAGGTTCACATTCAAATAGATAGTGTTCCTAGCAAAGCGGGAGGGTATTAGCTAGTATATATTTATGTACTTTTGGTGCGGCCGATTACAACCAGAATAGAAGATGCACATCTACATGTTATAGCAGTCCTATATACAAAATTTCAACGTTCTAAGGCTACTCGTTTTTGAGTTATGGGAGATACATACATATATACGTACGTACTTACGTATGTTACATATGTACAGATGCCACGAAAAAATCTCTTCTGAATCCATTTTAAATCAGATTTATAATTCGTTTGGAAAAAGCGTCTTTTATTCTGACCTTACAGATGTCATGCAAAAACATCATTTAATTGCACTCGATAGCGGTCAAAATGGGTATTTTCGTTGAAATATGGTACCTGAAATTTTTCGTAATTATAATACTTCCTTTACTTCGTACAAGGATGTAAAAATGAAAGTGCATTTTTTTTCTTATTCATTCATTTACTTAATGCATATTCATGCATAGACTCCAATAATAAGAAAACTACATGCTACCCAGTGTGAAAAAAGAGATGACAAATAAAACAGTCTAAATAAATTAACTTATCTGAAATCTCTTAAATTATTTTTTGGTTTTAGGGATCAGCCTTTCATATTATTTGTGCAGTAGACTCTGAAATATTTCATTTACTTTATGCATTCAGAAAATGCAAACCCTTTATAAAAAACGAAGAGACAAACTACTTTTTCCAAACAGAATTATTCGGTTATTCTTCTCTGCAATGTTATCTCATCTTATATTGTAATTTATAAACAGCCACAGGGAATATATCTGAAGAATTTTTATACGAAATTTATTTTTAATATAAATACATTACGCTCATTCTTCTGCTCCCATGCATTTACAAATTTAATAAAGATAAATTAATGTTAAAAATTGGAACAATATTTGTTGTTGCTTGCTTAAAAAAGTTGAATAATAATTCAAAGTAATAAACTAAACAATTTAAGTAAATTATACATTTTGATACAAAATAATGAAAGTTTCGAACGCTTCTTAAATTAAATTCAGTGTGTTGCAGTTGTTGTGTAGCAAATTTTCATGTAACACTTAATTATTTAAGTTTGACTTAAGATTAATTTTCATTATTCTAAATTTATGCTACACAACGTTATTTTACTTAATATCTTGTATTTATATTTGCTTTGGTTTAATTTTAATTAGTGGTTTTGGTACTTTAAGATTTGTACGTCTCTTCCACTGGTTACTCGTAAACGCGTTGAAACAGACAATGGAATTAGGTGCTTTCGTAGGTAATAAACTTGATTTAAAATTACTTAACTTAGGTTGATTCTCATTTAACTTATATCATTGGATGCAGAAAAATTAGCCTTTTAATTTAAGAGTACTTTCAAGTCTCTAGCTTAAACAGTTTTTAAGTTACAGTTAATTATTCAACGAATTTTTGCACTTCGAGTATTTTTTTTGGTTGAGGGGGAAAGGATTGAAAAGCGTCACTTTTGCAGTTGATTTCCAAGCCTTTGCTTAGGAATTTTTGTCCGTTGCCTAGGTTTGCTGGTTTTCCCACGCCTACGTCGAATTCTTGGTTCTTCTTTTGGCGGGCTTGGCGAGATTCGGAATTTTGTTCCAGTTCAACTCCTCGATTTTTGGACGATATTAGCAGGGGTTTGTGTGAGGGGTAGAGTTTCAGTTTATTCACCCTTTTGGCGAGTTTTGGCGATATCTAGTGTCCGGACCTGACAAAAAGCGGGTGCAGGTGGGATTGCGAAGCTGTTGGGACGTTTTCGTTTTTGCATTCGGCTGACAAGAAGATAACTTTCTCGGGCGCCTTGGGCATCTTGTTGCTGCAACAGAAAGGATGAATTTGTTTTTTTAACGGGGGGCTTATGGCTCCTGTCACGTCTTACTCCATGGCTTCGGAAATAGTCCTTCAAAAATGTAAATGAAATAATTCTGCAATAGAAAAGGAAATGAAAGAAAATTATATTTCCATGCTTCAACTACCACAGAAATAATGTCCTTCAAAATGGAAAGTAAATATTTCTTCGTCAATTCTACCATCTGATGAAGACTCAGTCCGCTTCTTCAATTTATAAGAACAGAAAAAATCAATAGCCAAGCAACCTGTGTTCCGACCTGAGTTTCCTGATGGCTCTGAAGTTCGTAATACAGAAGGCTGGATGAAACTTCCAAGTTCCTGCGTACTGGGTATTCTTCGAATGTTCGGTGTCCGCCAAGCTGCCGTCGAACCCCCAAATCTCCAGGTTCACATCTTCCGTCAGTTAAGAAGTTTTTCTTTTTGAACTTTAATGTTAACTTAAATTCTTAAAGATTTTTTTTTCATCCAAAATTCTCTGGTTTAATTATTTCTTGAATTTTTTTAAAGATTCTATTATTATCAGAATTTAACTTTTATTTAAATGTTTGCTGTAAAGAATTTTGAAAGGTAGAAAATTTAAATCTTTAATATTTTTGAAGATTTGCTGATTTAACTGAGATCTGAAGAAATTTGTGAGCAGTCTTAAATTGCTCTAGTTAAAGGTATAATTTTTTTTTCCTCTTATGGTGCAATACTATAGGTACTTAACTCTGTACTTCATTATTTGAATTTTCTCTTGTTCTGGGATAAATAAGGTGTAAGAACCTTACAACTGAAAAATGAAATAGAAAATTTTAATTTGTATCTTAACTCATAAAAATAGTTATTACTTAAACAATAGTATTTGAATTGAAGTGGTTACTGTCTAAGATTGCAGTATTTGTGGAAAATATATAAATGTTTAGCTATTTGTTTTCTAAACTAAATAAGGTAGTTCCCGGGGACTAGTATAATTTTATGTTAGTAAATTTGTTTGATATCAGTGTTTTAAGGAAAGTAATAAACTAAGTTAGTATTATTGATTTTATGTGTTTACTTGAATTTCTGATTACACAACATGGTTTCACCAGTAGCAAGGCTCTTCGGGTTGTTGAAACGAAATTTAAAAGGGTACAACCACAACGCAATTCATATTTGTTTAAACTACTAGTATTTTACAGCTTAGTATATAACACAGTTTTAATATTAAATTAGAAGTCATAAATTATAACTCTGGATAAAGTTATTACTTTCATCAGAAGGTAAGATGGATTTCTGTAAATTCTTTCTATTCCTGGCAAAAAAAATATTCTATTTCTGTAAGAAATAAAGAATAATTTTGAATTCGATTAAAAAGGTCTTAGATTTGTTAAAGCTTTTTTCAAAATATTTCTCTGACAGAAATGAGGGAAGAATTCTTTTTAAGCATTTTAATAAAAACCTTTTGCTTTCTTTTTTCCATTTTCATTGCATGCAGAGTAGTAATTAAAATGGGGAAATTAAAATTCTTAACTTTTTTTAAGAATATTTGTAAAGCAAATTTCTTTAAAGAGTGCATGCGAAGCAGTATTATATAATTATTGACAGCAGCAAAAGCGTTATCGAAAAATATCATAATAATAAAATATTTTTCGCTTCACTGAATGCAAACCTTTAAAACAGAAGATTATACGAAAAAAATATCGTATCATGTTATTGACTGATTTCCTTTTGATTTATTTTATATTCTGTATAAATTTAACGAATTTTCATATTACACACCTAGCGAGAAATTTCTACACAATTCGAAAGAGAACATTTTTATCTCCAGCGTCATAAACTGTTGCTATTCGCCAAAATATAATATATTTATCTTTCAATTCGAATCCACAAATTCGGCTATTTAAAAATAATGTGTTGCCACTACCTCAAATAGAATACTTATTATTTCCATGCTCCAGCATGTTGACTTGTAGTAAAGCTTAACATATTTAGCTTTTAAATATAATCTATCTGCTACTTAGTAGCAAGGTGACTGAAAAGCAATAAAATGCAGCTCTTAAAAATACTCTTACGAATTTTGTGCATAGATAGATGATTTTAGTGTAAACATTTGTGAAATTGTTGTATTTTGCTGCGTAATGCAACATGAAAATTCTAAAGAGAACGAGATATGCCAAAAAAACTAAGAACACAGGCGCAAGTTCATTTGACATTGAGTAAACGGATATTTCGGTAATTTGGCGAGATATCCCCAAGCTGACAACAGTTTTGGCGACTGATTTAGTTGCCAAATTTGGCAATAAATCGCCAAACGTGCTAGCATTTTGGATCGATCGCTGCATCACCTTAAGAATGTAATTAATCACTGCATTAGTTGCAACCGTAATTGGACCCTCATATTGCTTTCCAATAATTTAGAGAAGCAGAATGTACTAGAAATATCTCGGCTGCCATTTGAAACTGCATAAGGACGGAGAGAGCATCTGCTCTCATTTACTGTTGTTGCGAGTTGTTCAACGTGAACTGAGATATCTCCGGGTTAGCTTTAGGTGCGCCTTACATTGCGCTTGTTTAACGGTCTTTTTATTTTGAAGCGTAACTACTGATTTTATTCTGTGCCGTTTTCAAATATTGGTGATTTTGCTGTTATATTTTATGTGGCGTAAATAGTGCGAAGAAAGCACTGCACAATAATAAAGGTAAAACGCCAAAAATAGAAACTGTGTTAACAGGAGAGAGTCCAACAGCAGATTCGTAATTTGCGATGTTCAGTGAAGGCATAAAAATCTTAAGAAATCTTCTCTTACGACGTTAAAATCTGAATCCTTGCTGATTTTCCTTCTTTCTTTTCTTTTTCATTTGTCATTTTATAACATTACTAACGCTACAAAGAGATAACTATAAACAGATTTGACATACAGTAATATCTGAATTAATTTTTGATACTGTCGTATTACACTCATTTTCAATAATCGTTATTGTATTTATTTATTTGTTATTTAATAAAATGACAGAAAAGTATTTGAAATCATTAAATCTGAAATTT
>KK115494.1:714137-739259 GCA_000611955.2 Stegodyphus mimosarum
AAAATTAAACTAAAAATTACCTTTCATAATTTCTTTTATACACGTTGTTTTTGCTTTTTTTTTGTGGTTCCCTACATTAGTACGATTTGGGATAATAAATATAAACATATACATAAATTTAAAACATCAATGTAATTTTTTAATGGTGCCATACCTGAAACGAACATTTTGACTGCACAAGGTCTGCTCTTTACCGCACTGGGAAGAGTTTAACGATCCTTTGAGAAAGTAGGCCTCGAGTTGTTTGCATCGTAAGTGACTCTCCTTACAAATTCCAGGTTCTCTTTTGAAGAGAAGACATCATAAACTTTTCAAAAGTAACATTTATGAGAAGAAGATAGTAAGCATGCCTGGGAGACTAAAAGAGAAGTTGGTGAGCAAAGACAAAACCCACAGCAGAGAGAGAGAGAGAGAACTGGGAGTTCTTTCTAATTACTTTACAAAGTTTTAGAAAATTCAAAAATGCAGTAAATTGACGTTGTAAAAGTGAGTGAATTCCAAACATAAATTTCAGTTTAGAAATATTTACATGTTTCTAACACTTACAACGAATGTTTTATTTTTATTCGACTTCAAAACAACTATTCTCGAATCTGAAGGAATTCCTCTGGAGGCAATAGTAAGTCTCCGCGGTTTTTTGATGCATTTTGGAACAAAAATTTTCTTTATTGAAAATCGGTATTTATTAAGTACATATTGACCATTATTATCTACGACCTTTTGCCATTTTTCGGGTAGCTTCATGATTTTATAAGTCTCAAGAACTTCTGTCGTTTATCATCTAAAAACTTGGCCAAGTGATTTTCAACGGCGCTTCGGTAGGCGGAATTTTTACCATCAAGAAAGTTTTCCAGACACCCAAGCAAATGGTAGACAGACGGTGCAAAGTCCGGGCTATACGGTAGATGCATTAAAATTCTCAACCAAGTTCCGTCAATTTGTTCCGAGTCATCAGACATGTGTGTGGCCGCTCATTGTAATGATAGAATACAACTTCCTTTCTGTTGGCCCATTCTGGTCGCTGTATCTGGACTGCTTTGTTCACACGGTTGAGATGTGCACAGTACAGAGCCGAATGGATGGTTTCGGCAGGTTGCAGCAGCGCATAATGGACAATTTCTTTCTTTCAAGCCTTTGAAAATGATCGTTTGCGTTTGATATGCTCGTACTTCACTCATTTTCCATCGGCTGTAATGATTTGCATCAAAAATGGTTCGATTTCTTTGCGTTTCAGCAGCATTTCACTGATGGTAATTCGGTCAAACAAATTTCTTTGCGTTAATTCATATGGCACTCAAGCATCGAGCTTCTTTCTGTAGCCTGCTCTCTTCAAATGATTCCAAACTCTCATGTGGTTGATGTTTAGTACTTCCGTTATTTCCTGACAACTTACCTGCCGGTCTTGCTCCACCAGTTGCAAAATTTCATCGACATTCTCAGTGCCTAGCCAACCACAGCGAGGTGCATTTTGATAACCAAATTTCCGGAGCGGAATTGAGCAAACTACTCCTGGGTCCTTCGTTCACTCACAGCATTCTCACCGTACACTTCACGAATTTTTCGGCATGTTTTTGCAGCGTTTTTACCTTTTTTATAGTAAAAGAGCATCACATAGAGTATCTTTTCAGATATTTCACTCATTTTCAAATCAATGTATCGTTTTACGCGAGCAACGAATTGGAAAATTATCTTCACAAACAATAGAAGCTCGATGTCACCTTTTAAGCACATTTACGTTTGAGACAATCGAGTGAGTGTTCTCGGATATATAGGTATCAACACCATCTACTGGCAAAAAACCGCGGTGACTTTTAATATTACCCAATATACACAGTCCAGTCACATTAATGTGACCATCTGTCAAAAGCCAGAATAACCATCTTTCGCAGAGCGGACTGCTGCGAGACGTGCAGGAAGAGAGTCACATAGGTCCCTGAAGGTGTTCTCTGGGATGTTGAGCCATGCCGACTCTAATGCCGTGGCCAGCTGCGCTAGATTACGCGGTTGAGGATCCATGGCGCGAACAACTCGATCGAGATGGTCCCACAGATGCTCGATTGGGTTTAAGTCAGGTGAGTTTGCTGGCCAGGGGAGGACGGTAAACTCATCCTGGTGCTCTTCGAACCACGCACGTACACTGGCAGCTGTATGGCACCTCGCATTGTCCTGCTGGAAGATGCCATCATCCTGAGGAAAAACAATGCGCATGTAGGGGTGAACATGGTCCGCAAGGACAGATGCGTACTTGTATTGATCCATTGTGCCTTCCACAATGATCAGTGAACCTAGAGAATGCCAGGAAAACATTCCCCAGACCATAATGCTCCCGCCTCCAGCTTGGACCGTTCCGGCAATGGTTGCAGGGTGGTTCCTTTCAGAGGTTTCACGCCTTATACGCCAACGTCCATCTGTCCGATGGAGCATAAAACGCGATTCATCCGAAAACGCAACCTGTCGCCACTCAGTGGACGTCCAGCTGCTGTACTGGCGTGCAAATTCTAGCCTTCGCCGTCGATGAACAGCAGTCAGCATAGGTGCACGAACCAGGCGTCTGCTTCGGAGGCCCAGACGCAGCAATGTTCGCTGAATAGTACTTTGGGAGACACTTTTGGTAGCCCCTTGGTTCATTTTGGTGGTCAGTTGCTCAACGGTAGCCCGTCTATCTGCCCGAACGCATCTCCGCAACCGTCGTTCGCCTCTGTCATCTATGGCCCGTGGTGCACCACATTTGCCACGTCGCTGATTTTGGACAGTCCCATTTTGCCATGCACGGTACACTTTTACCACGGCGGCACGCGAACAGTTCACAAACTCAGCCGTTTCGGAAATGCTTCCACCCTTGGCCCGAAAGCCAATGATCATGCCCTTTTGGAAGTCGGATAAATCGCTTCGTTTCTGCATTACGCCAACGATTGAAATGTTTTCCGAAGCCCTCACACACCCTTTATATACGCTCAACTGCACTGTGCTGCCACCTGCCTTCTGTGATTGGTTATTTAACTCTGACATGGAAAGTACGTGGTGGTCACATTAATGTGACTGGACTGTGTATACGGATGGATCACGCCTATCTCAGAATGGAAATACAGGAGCTGGTGTCTTCTCTGACTTATTTGCGTCCTATTCGTACCTTGGTCCGTGTGCCACTCCATTTGATGGAGAGGTGGAAGCCATTAGGTTAGCTTCTCAACAACTGCTTACTAGATGTAAGAGTTGTTGAGAAGCTAACTGTTATTTTACCAGATTCTATGTCTGCAATACACGCTATTATTTCTTTGAAACCCGCCAACTCGCAAAGTATTAAAGTATCTAATTTAAGTACATTACAAACCTTATATAAAAATTATTTTACAGTGGGTTCCGGCTAACCTTGGAATATATGGCAATGAAATAGCTGAATTTTTGACTAAAAAAGGAACCAAAATCCTGCAAATTCCATCGAATCCTATCCCTTATACCACTGTTGTGCGAGTCATGAAAGAACGCATGAATAATGGCTTTCGATCCAGACAAGCAGACCAAATTAAAGAAAAGTATTGGAGGGATTCTCTTTTAAAAATAATTACTGCCTCAAGAAATCGCTGTTGCAGCCTTTCAGTTCAGAGACTGGACATGACTGTTTGTGGGTCATTTATTTAGATTTGACACTTCTTCGTCCCTTAACTGTATATTGTGAGGGAGAAACAATTTTATGGATGCTTCTCATCTTAAGGAATGCTCTAAAGTGACTGGACATCTATATGACAGATACTGGCAGGCAATAAAGAAGTTTCAAGATCTTCAGACTGCTTGACGTTTTCCTTCTGGCCAAATTATATTCCAAATTTTACATCTTGTTCTTTTCATATGCTATAAGGTATTTCTCCCCCTTCTTATCATGCTTTCGTGGTGTAATGATCAGCACACTCAACGCGTATTCGAGAGGTCCGTGGTTCGAGTCCCTGCGAGGGTATTGCTCATTTTTAGTGACTCCTGCTTCAAAAATACCTAATGCCACTACATTGGCGCCGGAACTAAAAGATTGGTGGATGATGATTCTACACCACCAGAATTTGGCGATCGGTTCCCCTAATCCCCAGTCACTCTTTAAAAGGAGGAGTATATATAAGGTAATTCTCCCGCTTTTCTAGCATGCCTTCGTGGTGTAATGGGTAGCATACTCTGGGCGTATTCCAGAGTTCCGTGGTTCGAGTCCCGGGGAAAGCATTGCTCATTTTTCATGATTCCTGTTTCAAAAATACCTAATGCCTCTACAATCTTTAAAGTTTGTGTTGAGTGTACTTTTCACACTCTAGCCAATGAGTTGTACGTTCAAGTGCTACTACTGCTACTACTACTAATAATAATAATAATAACTTCTATTCTTAGAATTATTATTTCTGTCAAAAATGTGTTTCAGTTAAGCACAGGATCGGAGCACAAGAAATGAGGATTATTTGCATAATATCCATTTGATTTGCAAGACCAACTGTAATTTCAATGAGTTAAAAAATTAGCACTGATAGAAATTAATCCTTGATTTTATTATTGCCAAAGTTAAGAAAAATAATCAGTGATAATAATGAAGAAAAAACAGTATACTTGTCATGATCCTTGACAAATTCATCTCTTCGGGTTCGTTTTCATCCACTTATGAATGTTTTTCGTCCACTCTATTCGCAGAAATAAAATTGGCACACTTATGCAGGTTTAACGATAACATAAACTATATTTTATTGAAGTATATATATTATCTTTTCAGAAAGTATTTTTCCACAATTACATTAAAAACGCACAACTATTACATTTCACCTCTCAGTTCTTCATAAATAACAGATCAAACTTCAAACTTTGGAATACGAAAAAAAAAAAAATGTTTCACACGAGCCTACGTCTTTCTCGCATCAAGCACGTTTTCTTCTTCTCGTAGCCAGATTTTGCTTTCTCTCCGCTTTTCAGATAGACAGTTTTTTTTCACACGAGCAGGCCGTTGGCTTAACCGTTCTTTCATCAGGGCTTGGTTGGTAGCTTCCTCTTACCGAGCATGTGCATGACACGCCCCTGCCCAGAATGAAATTTGTCCTTTCTTTAGGACGTATTTCATTAATCAATATCCAAGCAAATTTTCTGTACACTACTTTTACACAATACAAATCTCGTACAATATTAAATAAAACAAAACAGAACAAACAATATAAGATACAATCATACAGAAAGCAAAGAAAAAAAAACAAATTATATTACTCATATTATATCTGATCCAGACGTGAGAGAGCATCAGCACTTTGGTGCTGCATCCCTGGCCTATGACTAATTCGCAAGTTCCATTTCTGCAATGCCAAAGCCCACCTCGTCAATTTTGGACTTCGAGGAGTAGTTTCGTTCAAATATCTGAGAGGATTGTGATCCGTTATAATTTCTACCTGAGCCCCATAGATCCATTTATCAAATTTATTCAGGCCAAATAAGACTGCCCAAGCTTCCTTCTCAATGCTTGCCCAATTTTTCTGAGTTTGAGAAAGCTTTTGGCTTGCAAATGCAATAGGACAATAGTTACCACTCTCGTCTCTCTGGGTTAAACAGCAGCCTACCGCCAAATTGGATGCATCACAATGGATCTGAAATGGCTTTCCAATATTTGGTGTGGCCAGAGATGTCGCTTGGCACAAAGTATCCTTTAATTTGTTAAAAGCATTCTGTTCCAACTCCCCCCATTGAACAATATTGGCATGCCTCTTCTTAGTCAACTCTGTCAACGGTGCCGATATTTCTGCATAATTAGGAATATAAGATCGATAAAATCCCATTAATCCTAAAACCGATCTCACATCTTTTTTTGTGACTGGCCTGACGAGTTTTCTAATTGCTTTGACCCTTTCTTCATCAGGACCATGCTTGCCTCCTCCAATTATATGCCCCAAATATTTGATTTTTTTAGCTGCAAAAGCACATTTGTCCAAACGTACAGAAAATCCTAATTTTTCTCAGGTGTCCAGGACCAGAGAAATGTGTTTCAAGTGTTCCTCAAATGTTTTCGAGAAAGTCACCACAACATCTATATATGCCTCAGCATAATCGCTATGAATCTGTAAAGGGGAATCATGGGAAATGTTGGAGTTTTTGTAACAGCATTCAATGATCTAAAATCTATACACATTCTAACTGTAGCATCCTTTTTCACCACACAAACTATAGGATGAGCAATTTCTGACTCAGAAGGTTCAATTAATCCTAATTCTAGTAACTCACGTATCTGCCCATCTACTGCTTTGCGATATGCCATAGGTATTCCATAGCAGTGGGGTTTCTTCCTAATAGCAGTAGGAATAAGTTCGATCTTGTGTGTACCTACTCGGGCTGGTTGCACTGGACGTGTAAATAATGTTTGGTATTTCCTCAGTAGCCCTAAAAGTCTACTCCTTTGGACCGAATCTAAATTAGACATTTCTAATCCTTCCAGAGATTCAGAAAAAGTTTTTCCTCCCTTGTTGACAGGTGTAGATTCAATTTCGCCAAACTCTTCTTCTCCCTCCAAGATAACATTTACTGCTTGAGATCTAACTACATAAAGTCTAATCTTATTCTGATGAACATGCCTTTTGGTTCCATCGGGCATTCGTACTACAAAAGAGTGAGGACTTTTCTGTTCCAATATATTTGCAGGACCCTGCCATCTAGCGTAAAGCTTATTATTAGAATCGGGAATCAAGACTATCACCTTATCTCCCACCTTAAACGTTTTTACGGTAGATCTTAAATTATGATAGTGTGCTGTCCTCTCTTGTTGAATTTCAGCTGTGAGCTTTGCCTGCTCCGCTGCCTTCTCAAACCTAGCCTTTAGATTTTGTAAATATGTATAAACAGGAGTTGCATCTAATTGTAAATTTTCATGTTTTCCTGTCCATGATGATTTTAATATCGACAAAGGTCCTTGAGGTGTCCTGCCGTACATTAGTTGAAATGGAGCCACCCCAGTTGTTGAGTTGGGTACTTCTCTATAGGCCCACAACACATAAGGAATTTGCAAATGCCACCCCCTACCTTCTTCTCTGATGACATGATGCAACATTCTTTTTAAAGTACCATTAAATCGTTCAACTAATCCATTAGATTGAGGATACCCAGGGGTCGAAAACTTAGGACTGGCCCCTATTCGTCTCTCAAATTCTTGAGTCAAATCTGCTTTAAAGTTTGTTCCATTGTCACATGCAATTACATTTGGAATACCCGTTCTTGAAAAAATATGTAATAACTCCTCACAAGTCGACTTGGCAGAGAGGCTAGTTAGGGGTATTGCTTCTGCCCATCTGGTATGCTGATCAACTAAGCATAATATATACTTATGCCCCTTAGAGCTGGGAGGATCAATCGGACCTATCACATCAATGTTTACAATTTGGAAGGGCAGATCTGGCCTCGTTACTGGGGTGATTGGTGTCCTATCAACAGTTTTAATTGGTCTAGTCAACTGGCACTCTTTACACGCCTCGCAAAATTTCTGGACGTCTAACCTCAGACCTTCCCAATAGAAAGAGTATCTAATTCTCTCCACAGTCTTCTTTACCCCCATGTGGCCACTAAACACCGAGCAATGTGCTAACTGCAAGACTTCCTCCCTTCGACTCTTAGGTACAACTAATTGTCCCACGCTTTCCCCAAGAATTTTGTCCTTATGAAAGAGAAAGTTATCCACTGTATAATAATTCCCCTTTCCTTTTTGAGCATTCTCCCATGCTCCTGCCAGAGATTCACAAGTCTCCTGCTCTCTTCTAAAAATATCCGCTGTACATAGTCTTCCTGACTGAGGTTCTTGGCTTTCACTTGATTCCACCTTTTCTTTCTCATCGAGATTCCTTCCCACACTAGTGTTTCTTTCTAGTTTCCCTGTGTTTACCTTCACAGACTTTTCATTTCTCCTAACCTCTGGGATGTTTGTGGTTTCTTCAGGTAAGTTCTCTACCACCTCACCTGTGTCATGTAACTGACCCCCTAACATGGTGAATACTTCCGGAGGAAGCAACACATCCTCTGCTAGAGATTCTGCAACTGCACACAAAATCTCTTGATGTGTGACACTGGAACTTTCTCCTACAGTGATACCCAGTGGAATGTTTACCAAAGGGCATTTAACAGCTGGACCAAATATACCCTTCAAATATATGCTCGATCCTTCCTCCAGTTGGAGATTTTTGGTTAACTCCTTTTTAACCACCGTAATTTCTGTTCCTGAATCAACGAGGGCCTCCCCTATTGTTCCATTCACACTAATAGGAACCCTTTTCAACTTACACAGCTTATAGTTGTTTACATTCCCTGGCTTCCCCAAAGGATCCACACGAGCTACTACAACTTTGTCCGCTAGGATATCATTATCCTGACCTTTTTTAACCAGTTTACCCTAGCTTTATCCTTTTCCTCATTTCGGTTATACTGCCTAGAACCTTTAATCTGAGGACAGTTCTTTTTAAAATGCGAAGCTGAACCACATACAAAACATGTTAAACCTTTAACATTCCCTGTGTTTTTCCCTATGGTTTCTGGCTCATGCCGACCGCTTCGTCTCTGTTCGACCTTAGGTTTCTCACCTATTACCTCATTTAGCATCTTAGTTTCACAAGCTTCCCTACGTACGTTGTAGGACTTCCCTTTAGCCGCAAAGAATATGTCACACTCCTTTCCAAGCTCTCTTGGCTTGAACCACGAGTCTCCCTGCCTTATACCTATGTGTACTGCAGTTTCTGTATCAAGGGTCTGGTAGATTTTGTCCGCTACCACCAACTGATTAAGACCTTCAAAGTCTGTCACCCCCCTTGATTTCACATAATTTTCCCACATGGCAGTAACTCTAGTAGAAAACTGGACAAAGGTCTCTTCTGAACTTCGTCTTGCTTTCCTGAAATTCTCCAGGCATACCTGAGGTGACGGTTTGAATTCTTTCAACACAGTTTCCTTTATTACTTCATAATTCCCATACTTATCCTCCCTTATCAATGTTAATAAATTTGCCGCTTTATCTCCCAAAAGGTAAATCAAAATTTTGGCCTTATACTCATCAGGGACACTTTCATTGATATAAGCTCTTTCTAAACTGGAGAAGAAATAGTCCCAGCCATCTGCTCTACTTGGAACCTTTACTGTCAATAACCTGATTGTTCTCGTTAACTCTTCTACTGATCTTTCCTTCCCATTCTCCCCCCGTTCGGGTGTGGTACTCCTATTCAAGTAACGATCCTGACAATCTACCTTATACTTCTCAATGGCAATCCTCTCCTCTGCCTCTAACTTTAGTTTATATTCCCTTTCTTGTCTGTCGCGTTCTTCTTTTCTTTCTACTCTTTCGCGTTCTTTTTCTCTTTCTTCCCTTTCCTTCTCCTCCTTTGCCTCCCTATCTGTAATGATAACACTCAGAAGGTCCTTTGCTACCTGCTCCTCATAGCTTTCACTAGCAAGAATTTTTTCCCTCAAGTCCAAAATTCTAAATGTAGGCAACACTTCAACACCAAACTCTTGTGCAAGGGCGACTAGATCAGCCTTTCTATGTTTGGTCAAAAATGACATTATGGGACTTTATGTTCAACTTAATTAAAATAACAGAAAATCAAAACTGAATCTCTGTACATAAAATTTTACATCAAGTCTTGAACTTCTAGTGAATCATAAACACCTGGTATCTGCATTAAATATGCACAACATCCAAATATTCAATCAAATAAAAAAATTAATGAGTATATATAAGCAATCAAAAATTAATGAATGCATGAGAATTAATGCAATCATATCTCATAAATAAAACACAAGCATTAGTTAAATTAATACTCATTCACTCATGCAATAAAAGATAAATGCACTTTCAAAGTAATTCAAGTCTCATATGATAATCACACTGATAATTCCTGTGTTATAAAATACTTCTTTAAGTGTACCGTTACATTAACAGCAAATGTTTCATAAAAAATGATAAATAATACACTTAAACGAGATAACCTGGTAGAAAATAACTGTTCCACTTAATATGCTTCGCAGCATTCGTAAGGCATTTACTTGAGCTTTTTCCGAGTCGACAAATATGCATCCGACCAGCTGCCGCCACTGTCATGATCATTGACCAATTCATCTCTTCGGGTTCGTTTTCATACACTTATGAATGTTTTTCGTCGACTCTATTCGCAGAAATAAAATTGGCACACTTATGCAGGTTTAACGATAACATAAACTATATTTTATTGAAGTATATATATTATCTTTTCAGAAAGTATTTTTTCCACAATTACATTAAAAACGCACAACTATTACATTTCACCTCTCAGTTCTTCATAAATAACAGATCAAACTTCAAACTTTGGAATACGAAAAAAAAAAAAATGTTTCACACGAGCCTCCGTCTTTCTCGCATCAAGCACGTTTTCTTCTTCTCGTAGCCAGATTTTGCTTTCTCTCCGCTTTTCAGATAGACAGTTTTTTTTTCACACGAGCAGGCCGTTGGCTTAACTGTTCTTTCATCAGTGCTTGGTTGGTAGCTTCCTCTTACCGAGCATGTGCATGACAATACTAATAAAATCTCGAAATTTTTAAATAAATTCGCATTCATTAAGAATTTTGCTACTTATTAGTGTAGGTGTCTGTGGAATAGAATAATTAGTCTTTTTTACGAAATTTCTCTAAATAAGGAACAATTAAAACTACACCCGTCGAAAATTAAAATTTCCAGAACGGAGAATCCAGAGCAGAAAATTTCCAGGTTTGTCCTTGGAAATATTCACACACAATATATTAATCTGAAATTACAAACGAAAGTTTTATTTTCATTTCCTTCTCCTTTTCAGGCACGTTCTAAATGTTCGCGACACAACAATGTAGTCTGATACCTTAAATTCTTTCTAGCATAATAATTTAGCACATATCTGAGCTTTGATGGTATTTAGATTTAATTAACTACTTAACATATTTAATAGAAAACTTTTCAAAAAATAAATCAAATACAAGAGAATAACTTTACATATCACCATACATTTATGAACACCAGTACCTCTTTATCCTTCTTAACTTTTTTTTCTTAATAAAGACTATATACTGCTATATGGTAAGGGTTTATTCAAACCTGTTTCACAAACATTATGATAATTCTTCCTGTGTAAATATAACGCAGTCTTCAAAATATCTAAGACTTGGCAAAAAACATCTCCCCACTTGTTAGAGAGGGTTCTAAGGCTGTTGTAACGAAGCTAATTAGTAACTGAGTTAAATAAAGGAAAATAAATTTATTTTTGGACATGATATCCAAGCAAAGAAAAATTATGTGTTGCTGAAATACCACTTTGTCTAATTAAATTGCTAATCCTTCTACTCCGGGTACATGTTCATCAAAAGTGAAAGTGGAACGTTAGGAAGAACCGCACCCAAAGAGCAGGCAAAATACACATGAGCTATGTTAAAAATTTGAAACCATTAAAAGGAATATAGACGTTGCGTAACAAATATTTTTTTTTATTTAAGATTTAGTGTGGCCACAATGCGTATCGATACAGGCCACAGCATAATCATCTATATCATCTATAAGGCGATTAATGGTTTGTTTGGGGAGAGGTTTCGGTGAGGCTGTTGGTCAGGAAAGAATGTCAATTCAGTGAAGAGAGATGGACGTTCATCATATGATAAACAGTTGAGAACTGCTGCAACTCCTCTTTGTTGGCGCACTCTAAATCGCCAGCAAAAAGCCACCGAATATGAACTTCACTACTCTATTGAGGTACTCATCTATAAATAATGTCCGATACTATTCATTGATCTACTTGCAATGTCTTGTCCGATACCAGGACAAGAATGTAACTTTCTATCGAGCGGTTAGTGGCACAACAATTGCTACTCATCAGCATGAGTAGCAAAATATGCAAGGTACCTTGCCTACAGTCGTCTCTCATGTAACCTCTTGAGGATAGTCTCAATCATCCAAAAGACCTAAAAGCGCCAAGTAGCTTCGGACGTTACCTACCTTGGCAGACACGTCCTCAAATACCATTGTGGGCATATTGTCACGCAGCCCTGCGTTACCCAATCTGATGTCCACAAGTGTTCTTCCGTTTATTATGTCACACACTGCTTTCAAATATTCACGTCGCGCTACAGATGTCTGATAAATATGCGCACTAACACCTCAAGATATAGTTCTAATATTTGCCGTACCCCTGCTGTTACCTTGCAGTGTTTAGCTTATTGATACCTACAACACAATGTCTGGTTTACTTCCAGATTTTTGCTGTTGCTAACTCAGATTGAAGCTGGTATGACATTTGAAGATAACAGCAGTTAGACGCCGAACCAGTTGCTTGCTTTTATATTCCCAATCGAATGCCATATAAACTATTAGGTATACAACGTTAGTCCTTTGCATATCACTGACACATCTACCTGCCTTACAAATGTGAGCATTTATTTAAGGAACAGTAATTTCATTGTTGATGAGTGTAAATTTCACAAAAATGCTTCATAATTAACGCTTTTTTATCATGCATTACAGTGAGAGGAAGCATTTGGCGAATACGCACAGTTTGAAGGTCTTCGTAGCGAACCACTGTAATAGGTATAAATGAATTATGTGTTTGCTGTGAGCTTCGAGATTCATGGATTATGTGAACAAAAACAGAATTAATGTAGATAAACATTTATTACAATGAATTTAAAGCACATTAAGAAAATCAGAATAAGCATTAAATATTTGTCTTGCTAGAAGTTACTATACCAAGGAGTTCTAATTAAGCGCTCGAATGAAAACAATAGAAATTTCTTTAGTTACTTCTTTAGATAGAGTGTTGTATATCACCTGATATAATTAATTAAAATTCAGCAAGAAAAAATTCTGGGACACCTTTAATGAATATGAAATAAGAAAGAACTCGTGATGCTCAATTATTTACTTTGTTACTTTGTTGACCACAAATTTTCAAAAAATTTCCCTTTTATTTGAACAAATATTTTGAAATCTGAAACTCCTTGTACAATCTAAGAATGTGTAAGGTTTTAGTTAAACTAACAAAGTTTTATTTTAATTTGACTCTTTCTATCTCTTCTCATTTCAACTTGCCGTTAGAATAAGCGCGCGTTTCAGCTTTATGCTAATTTGAAGTGGAGCCAAGTAGTATTTAAACGAAAGGTAGAAACCTTTCAGTGTGAGAGAGCTTTTAGCCTCAGACCACGGTTACTCTATTCAACGTTAGCCTGACTAACTAGTATTTAAATTCTAAGCCGTAGCGTTGTTACGTGATTGCTTATTGAAGTAATTCGAAGTGCGTCAGTATTAGTTAAATCTTGCTACGCACCATTTAGTTTAGAGGCCAACCTCGCGTTCATAGCTCTGTCAGCAACGACGATTTACTTTCTAATTAGCTTTAGTTTAAATTACTTTGATTGTTCATTTTAGACCCAAGCGCGGTCTTTATTTTCTGCATCCCTCCCGAGTTGGGAAGTGGCTGTAAATAATCGTGGTCTAATAAAAGAGGATTTTAAATCCCTTTAAAGTGCAGTTCTTCTACCACTTAATCACAATATTCTACCACAGAACATAGCTGCATTCAGCTCTCTGTTCAAGATCAGGACTCAAGTACTTTCACGAAGATGTTTGCCAAGAATATGCACCAAAAACTCAGTCTTGACAAATGCACCATAGTAAACACAATGATTAAAATGAACATATTAAAAATGTCAAACAAAAGTACTATAAAATTCAAAAGGCACATACCATATTTCTCTACGAAAGCGTACATTAAATCTTAGAATAAACAGTACATTATACAGAGTATAACGTAACTGGTAGTCGGAGTGATAGAACACAACGGCTTTCGTAGCATAGTATGTGGTGAAACGTGAAAATTTGAATGTTGGAATACAAAATCTACAAATAACATATAGAAAGAAAAGTCGTTTTAATAACAAATATTTGGGCATACAATCACGAACTTCTGCAGCAACATCACAAGTTATGGCGACAGCTCGCTTTGAAATGTCAATTTGCAAAGTCATTAGGATTTTTGATGCAGAAGAAGTAAAAATACGTAATGCTGTCGCCAGGACTCGAACATGTACCCCTCAAATACGCACCGAGTGGGCTACCGTTACACCACGAAGGCATGTTGGAAAGGGGGAGAAAATACGTTATATACCCCCTTTTAAAAAGCTACTAGGGATTAGAAGACACAGTAACCACATCCTGGTGATGACGAATTATTGTTCATCATCTTTTCAGTGCGGGTGTCGTTTGTAGAGTCGTTAGTTGTTTTGTGTAGTATGAGATATAAGAAATTGGTCACTTCATTTAAATTTTTCTTGTAAATACCAAACCTTTTTCTTGTAAATAAATATACGTGATTAATATGAATCTTGGTTTTCCATATTCTTCATACTTAGTATATTTCCGGTTTCTATTTCATATTTCACCACACACAGCATTTATAAAAATTGCCATGTCCTGTCACCCTTAGAGTCGTGAATATCAATTATATATAGGCAAGTAGTTCTTGTGGGCTTTGCCGCAACCAAATAAACCAGCATATATACACAGCTAGCCACTATAGCTGCTACACGAGAAAGTAAAGCCAATAGTAGAATCTTATTTGTTGTGCATATAAATAGTATAATAAGAGGAAGATATGTCTAAATTTGTAGGTAGTTCAGGGTACATAGTATGCAGAATTCAATGCACAGATTTGTCACCTCTGGCAGAAACAACGGTTGGGCATCACGTCGAACACTGTTTGAATGACAGATATGAGTACTTCATTCCATGTGACTGCAACTCTATGCTAGGATTCGTCAATCGTAGTGGGTGGCGAATGATGGTGTGTTATTCCTTTGACAATCCATGATCAGATGTTCTTAGTGAGTGAGAGATCTCGAAATCGTGATAGCCAGGGCAACAATCAAACACCTCCTGCATCAAAGAAGGTCAAGACAGCAAGGGCAACATACCGTCATACATTATTTTCTTAAAAGATGTCACCACGCAGACCTTGAAGAGTGGTCAAAGGACACATCAGAAATCCAGAGACTCCTGTTCACAATACCAGCTAGGAGAATAAGAGGGAACCGGGATGTGTACCCAAAGGCACTCTATAGGCTGACACTTTCAGGAATGATAGTTTTAAAAGAAACATGTGCTGGGTAAAACTGCAAATAGACACCATTCTTGTTAATCATCACATCTATGGAGAAAATGTATTTTTAAAAAATATTTTTTGCATGTTTATCACTAATTCAAGTTTTACTAATAGTACGTTCTGTGTCTGATTTGATTTTTATCTCTGGAATAAAAAGCATGTGGAATATATCAGTTATGGCATTAAAATAACATTACTGAGACACTAGTTTACAGGAATGGAGCAGCTTTAATAACAGCAATGCACGTATGCGTAGATTAAATTTTCTTAACGCGATTTCTTGTGCATTACAGTTTACAAGAAAATGTTTCTGTTATACTGGCCACCTCATAAATGTGCAACATATTCACATACGCATTGTGCCTAATAGTTTCAGTTGTATTGTTTGAAATACCAAAAAGCTGAAAGAATGTTGACTTCAGAATTAAACGCATAGAGTTCGCGATAGCAACATCGAGAATTTCTGGAATTGTGTTCATCGAAATTTAGTTTTACTAATAAACAATAACTCTAGAACTCTCTTATTTCTAACTCTGATTATTAAACTTTTCTAAATCTGTTGTTCTTAACGATGTTTTAGGCAAAGCTTTCCTGTTGGTAATCGCAAGTTATCACTTCAACTATTTTTAACTTTATGCACCAGAGAGCTTAAAACTTAATCACAGTTTACTCACCACTTCTAATAGTTATCATCCTAATAGTCCTTCCATTCTCCCCTTACAACCAATTTTAAAACAAAAAAAGTTGTGTATAATTCAAACGATTCGATGATGTATCGATGATGCCTAATAAAACTAAGACTAACTGCTTTGAGGATTATAGAATTTACAAGAACAGTTTCTCTGAAATATCATAACTGGTTATTTCCAATCAGCTAAACACTTAAAATAACTGATCAGCTCACACAACAAACAGAAAAACTACGGTCTCCGACAAATATAACATGCGACAAATTTCTCCGAGGCATGTGATATGCCACCTAGAGTTGACCCTGGAGTAAATATAGACTACGCGGATTTGTAGTCCAGATACGAAGCACCCCCCATGGTCCTCGCAGCATTCTCGGATCTTTGTGGAGCATCTGTGGGTTGGAGCAACTAATATCATGATCTTTGCCATCATTAGCGGATCAATCCCACCTTTCGTCTGAGCTTTCAAAGTATTAGAAGCACAGAACTGAACTTATATTAAGCCTCCTCACATTTATTACATTTTTTGTAAGAGCTCCTTGCCTTCCGCGGCTAAAAAATCAACTATCTGTAGTATTTTCGGCCTCAGGCGTTTGTTTTTTATCGCAAATCTTAAAAGAATGAGACCAGTTCTTGATTCCAAGTTTTTTTTTTCTAAGGCGGTAGTTTTGTGTCATTAGACAACGAAAATTAGAAATGCCATTAGACAAGAGAAATCTTCAGGGTCTTTCCTTTGGCCACTATTATATATCATTCCTTTCATAGACATATATGGAAAAAGGGTCGTGACCTCTGACGAACCACATGAGTTGACTTGGAAGTGGGCTTTCGGGGAGGGAATTCACTGAGGGACAGCCTCCACGTAGGCGTTGGCTTCCATAAGAGAACCGCTTCATAACAGTGCCTCGTCTAAGAGTGCCGCACCATTATGGAAGTTGAAAGCTATGGTATAAGAATGTCGCAAACTTAAGAGAACGTGCGCAGACTGAAGATCATTCTTTAAGCTGGAAATTGACCACCGGTACCCTTACTTCAATCGCCTGTTTTTCATGAAAATGCAGACATTCTTATGCTAATCCACTATTTTTCATAAATGTAAATCAGCATTATAATAGATCAAAGTTTTCATAAGGATAAAGATGAAAGCATCTTTATGCAAAGTAACTATTTTTCATAAAAGCGCCGAAGATTTATCTCATTCCTTTCTTAATAAGTTAATCAGTAACTGAAAGAAAATTCGAACTAGAAAATGACTTCATAAGAGTTAGTGCACCATTACGAAAGACGCCAATCTGGCATAAGAATGCCGATTTATGCTGATCTTCAGCATAAATCGAGCGCTTCCTTGTGGCGGAGAGCGCTTAAGAAGATTTCTGTCTTATAGAAAAGTCACCGACTCGCATAACGGTACAACACCCTTACGATGAGGAACAGTAATGAAAGCTTCCTTCGAGAAGTACGAGTTTCAAACAATCAATCTAAATTTTAAAAACCTTTTTCTCGGGATCTTCATTTGCATAAACTTTTAGTCTGAAAAAGCATATGCGACGTTCACTAGAGAGAAGATAGGACAGTGTTTAACTTAAGCTTAAATATTTTAAAAAGTTGAAAATAATTGTCACAGCTTCTCTGTTTCTTAGGCTAAGATATGGCGGCCACAAATGAGATGGATTCTTAATGCCTAAAATGAATAACTACATAAAATTTTCGAAATTTTTCAAACTGTAACATGAACCCAAAATTATTTTGCCAGAATATTCACCTTCCCATGTGATATGCTATGCTTCCCATCCCCCTTCCCATGTGATATGCCATGGTTAACGTACTAATGTGCAAGACAGGAATTACATTCCTGTGAAAGACAATCATTGCATTTCAGCCAACCTGCATAAGTAATGCGCGAGTGCAGTTCCGTAATTTGTTTAAATTCATTAACCTATGAAATTTCTGGTCTTATCCATCCGCTTAGAGCAGAAACCCGTGAGTTGATATAGTCATGCATTAAGCAGAACAAATTTCATTAAAGCAAATGATAAATATTTGTCCTTACTACTGGTTAGAATTCTCCAGAGATCTAATTTCTTAAGAATCGAAACCAAGTAATTGCAACTTTCCATATGTCCAAATAAACTGAATAATTAAGATTAATTAATTGACTCAACAGAATGCTTGGAATTGAAATTAATTCCATTAAAAGCGATTTTGTTTTGTTCAAGTGAAAAATACAGTTAGCTTCCGCAAAATCACAAATTTTTATTTAAAGAATACACTTTTGAAATAAATTTTTAATTGACTTGTATAAAATGTTTCTAAATATTTGTTTAAAATACCTAAGTAAAATTCGAAAAAAAGTATTATTGCATTTCAAGGAAGGAATTTTATTCCTTTCGTGTTTACGAATTTTACTGTTTTCGTGTTTTCGTTGTGTTTTATTAAAAAAAGAAGGCCGCTGTTTTTTAAAGTAAATAGTTACAGCAGGATATTTTTTCTTACACTTTTCCCTCTAAGTCAGCATTTTTTCCGATTGCTTTGAAAACGGAGAAAAAGAAATTATTGTGTTGCCAGTTTATAAGATGAATCTTTCCCGATTAATTTCTTTGACAACATAAAATTATACCTGGCTTTCTCTAAACGTTTTCATAATATGACTCGACAAAAATAGCTGATAATATTCTCCGTTATTAATGATAAACTAGTTAAAGTGCACAGTTCCTGAAAAATGGTAACAATATCGAACTTAAATTTTAACTGAAATCTTTTTCTATCTAAGGTAAAATCTCAAAGCTGTGCGGCAGTTCAGACGTTATTAAATTTCTTGATCTCAAGGAATTCACATAATATTTAGAGTAAAAATATCGATATTTAAAAGTAAAGTATCAAAATTTGAAACTGAAATTCTGAAAATAATTTAAAATTGTATTTAAATAAACTAATTAATGATACTTTTTTTTCAAATTTTATTTGTTGTTTCCTGTTAAAATATAAGCGAAGTTATCCTGTAAATTGAGAATGCAGAAAAAGTTGAAATATACTGTTTCTTTAATCTGAAATTAAAAAGATAAGAATGAAATTAATATCTACTTCATTAAAACCTTCAAAACTTTGCAACCTTTTTAAGCAATTGCATAGTTATTTTATCAGTACGATCATTTGAAAACGAAAAATCACAAAATTAAAAAATAAGAAATGTCATAAATAAGAAAGTAACGAGAATTTCTCTTGCATTATAAATAATTATGAAAGTTTCGCAGGTTAGTGTTAGAATAGTACTAGATGTGTTAGATGATGCTGGGAATAATGTATCTAGGCAAATCATTGTTGGGCAATAACATGCTGAGTATCTTGAAAATGCAGACCGCTCAAAACAATGAAAGTCAAACTGATAAAACTTTTACAGTTGATTAAACGTGAGGCCCTCAACAAGAGAATGGATTTATTTCTGATGACGCGTCTTCGCAGGAGACCATCAACATTAAAGACTAAACAAAGAAATGATGCAACAAAAGTAATGCACAATCAAAAGAGTGAAAGAATACATCATTTGTAAAGAACTATTTTAAACGCCAAACCGCTAAAGCTTAGTAATACTTCGAGTGTTATTTTATTGCGTAAACTATTTCACTGACTCCTTTATATAAAGTGGAAAACTCTCTAAGGATTTCCATAGTAAAATGCAAGCATTAATTAGTGCTGTTTCCTAGTTAATAATTTGCATAAATCTTCATAATTTTCATAAGAGTTTACTTCTTTAATTAAACTCATAAATGAGAGTGCCTACATAAATGAGATTAAATGCATAAATGAGGCGTCGTTTTTTAGATGAGTAATAAATAACAAACAAATATATTTTTGGATTAAACATAAAAATTATTTTGTTTAAAAGTAAAAATTATCATTAATTTAAATTTTAAGCTTATTCACAATATATAGAATACTGTTGCATGCATACGGAATGCACACAGAACCAATAAACTTTGATAAAATTTATTTCACCAAAAGAAACACTTTACACTTCTGGAACTTAGCGAACATCTCAATTTAGAACAACCTATTTTCCTTTTCTTTTTCCATTGTGCACTAGCGGAGAAAAAGCCACGTTCAATTACTGTCAAATAAGTTTAACAAATTGCGTAAACCACATTTGGCGTTATTATCGCTTGTAACGAATATGCCAAATTTCAAAATACGCCACCATGTAAATTCACGTATATCTTAGGAAATTTTGAATAAAAAAAAACTGTAATTTTTTGCAAGTGTCCCTAGAAATACATCTACTTCAAGACGATGTTCAAACTTTTATAGGTTATAATACAAAAAGGTTTTTGAAAAACTAATAAAAATTATTTTAAAATAGAAATTTTAAAAATAAATCATAAAAAATATGCTAATTATATTATATAGATTAAGCCCAAGTTTCAAATTCTGGAAGAAAGAATCAAGTAAGTTTAATAAAAAAAGAGATAGTAATAAATATATATCAAATTCAATTAACATTGAGGAGCTAAAATTTTGAGAGATAATTTTTACTTCTTTGTACGAAGTAAAAAGAAAGTATTGCAATCGTGAAAAATTTCGGGTATCATATTTCAACGAAAATATCGATTTTGACTGATATCGAATGCAATTTGAGGTTTTTTTTGCGGGACATCCGTACGTAAGGACAAAATAAAGGACTCTTTTCCCCCAAAAAAATTATAAAACTGATTTAAAATGGATTCAAATAAACAAAATAATTGTTCCTTCTTTTCTCGGAGCCATCAATTAATTTGGATTATTACTTCGATATACTGAGATTGTTTCCTGTACTGCAATTAGAAGAAATGCGGTCAAACACTTTTATTACAACAGGATGGAGAGTGGCTCTGTTAGTGAGCTGCACATACGTGTTTCTTGATGAAACATTCTCAGATCGTTAGAATGGTAGAGGTGAAACAATTTCTCGGTCACCCCGACTTCCGGACGTCACACTCCTCGATTTCTTTTCTGGGGATACTTGAAGAACCGAGTTTATGCTGCAGAGATTAACAGCATTGAATAATTAAAAAGTCTTATCACCATAGAAACAATTACTATGACTCCACAAATGTTTGATAAACTCAGGAGAGAAATCGAAAACAGACGTTATATTCTCCGAATAACTAATGGTGCTCATAATGAAATGTATTCATATAAAATTCTATGAAAGGCTAAATAAACTTCTGTCAGTATTTTCCCCTATCTCTTATTCTGTAACATTTAAAACATATCTTTATCCGGTGAATAAATTATAAACACCCTGTATTAGGTTTTTGGAGCAAGATATGTGAAGAATCAGCTCAACTCTCTCTGATATTCGAACCATGAATTTTTTAGTTTCTACCTGGATTTACTAATCATTTATTCACAGAGGACGCAAGTAAGTAATGTGATAATTTATATTCTGCTCTACTTTAAAGTGCGACTGGGGAGACGAACGAAACTGAGTCGACCACATCTAAGTGTTAACAACTTATCGTTTACTATAATTTGATTCGGATGCCAGTGTAGAGAATTATTAGGTCTTTTTAGAGGGAGAACCATAACAAACCATCTAACCACGCGTACGAACAGAAGAATGCATTTATTCCTTAAGAAAAAAAGCACTTTACTTTTGCACACAAGTCTTAGAAGTAGAGATATACAGTGTCATAGATATCCTTTTCGTTCCAAAATTTTAAATTAAGGGGAAATGTTATTTTTTGATGAACAAAAATATGTTGAAATATTTTGAAAATTACGAAGGGTATAACGAAAGAAATGAATTATCAATCTCTCTCTCTCTTTTTTTTAAGTTCTTACTATGTCAGAACCATCATAAGGCTTAAAATTACTCTCTATTAAGACTGTTTTTGCTTCTTCCAAAATGCATTAAAAGTAAGAAGTTATTAGGGAGTCGATTCTTCAGTCAGCAGTGAATTGAGAAATGAGTTTACGAATAAATTGATTTTATATCTTTTTGGCGTGCTCAGACGTCGCCTCCAAATTGCATCGCTTCGAAATGAGAATGAAGATAAAAAAGAGAGTTTTTTGTTTGTTTGAAAGAATGATATTCTGGAGCCGATTTAACATACTTAAGTTTAAATCTGTAGAGAAAAATATTTTTGACAGGGTTAAAATAATGATTTCAGTTTATTTCCAAGACGAGTTAGTAAAGGCGGAAATCTATGATGATAAAACATCTTTAGAACACAGTGCCACAGCTAGCGAAGTAAAAAACGTAGGTCGCCACGGGCTTAGGCAATTTAATGAGTTAATATACATCGTGGTAGGTTTCTCCGGGTAACATAAATAAATGTTCACTCGCTTATAAAACGCGCCACGAAAACATTTCTCCCTCAGATATATAGTCTTACATATCTGAGTGTAATATATAAATTAGTTTGCTATAAAACTGCTTTCATTTGTAGCTAAAGAACTGAGCTATTCGAAAAAGTAAAAGAGCCTCCCCGATCGGTGCATTCGTTATCAGCGCCTTCTATCATACCTTTAAACTTGGTTTCGAATCCTAATATTGGCTTTTTCGATTACTGCAGAGCTCTCGAGGGCTATTTACCTTAGGGGAAGATGCCTTCGTGGAGGATACCATGCGTAACGTGTATACGAGCTACTTTCGACATGTTACACATGGGAAAAACCACGAAAACGCACTTGCAGCCAGCCCGTTCGTGGGATTCGAGCCTCGAACCAAACTGCCAGTACTCAGTGACTATACCGCTCAGTGTGTTTGCGGAATGGAAGCACTTAGAATATCACTCAACTGAAAGTATACTGGCGAGATTAGTGATAGGAGACTCTAGGGTCCCTCACGAATGAGTGTCTTCCGTGAAAATTGGCACGGAGCTGGGCAAACTTGTACTGTTATCAAAGAGCCCAAAGTCTTGCCCATCGACAGGCAATTCTCCCTTCCTCTTGAAATGATAAATTCATGGACTCGATTCAGATTTTGTTCAGATGAGGAGGATTGCTCACAACAGTATGACAGCAGAATAACTCAATCAAGGGGAGGCAGTTATGGAACCCAAGGATCCTCTGCTCTTCGCCTCCTAACATCCATCTTTCGAAAAGGCTTTCTGTTGGACAGATTTTAAAGTCAAATTGAGAAAAGGATATCAAGAAATCACGAATGTTTCTATCAGATCGCTCGTTGAGCAATCAAGACTTCTTCCAGAAATTAAGCATTAGTTTTCAAAATATTTTCTCTCTGTTCTATTAGCTATTAAATATTTGTTTTCCTATATACATCTTTAATATATTTTTAATGATTTATGAAAACTATTTGTCATGCACATGCTCGGTAAGAGGAAGCTACCAACCAAGCCCTGATGAAAGATCAGTTAAGCCAACGGTCTGCTCGTGTGAAAAAAAAACTGTCTATCTAAAAAGCGGAGAGAAAGCAAAATCTGGCTACGAGAAGAAGAAAACGTGCGTCATGCGAGAAAGACGGAGGCTCGTGTGAAACATTTTTGAATTTATTTTTTTTGTATTCCAAAGTTTGAAGTTGATGTGTTACTATTAAAAAAGAACTGAAAGGTTAAATGTAATAGTTGTGCGTTTTTAATGTAATTGTGGAAAAAATACTTTGTGAAAAGAATATATATATATATTTCAATAAAATATAGTTCATGTTATCGTTAAACCTTCATAAGTGTGCCAGTTTTATTTCTGCGAATAGAGTCGACGAATAACATTCATAAGTGGATGAAAACGAACCCGAAGAGATGAATTGGTCAAGGATCATGACAGTGGCGGCAGCTGGTCGGATGCATATTTGTCGACTCGGAAAAAGCTCAAGTAAATGCCTTACGAATGCTGCGAAGCATATTAAGTGGAACAGTTATCTTCTACCAGGTTCTCTCGTTTAAGTGTATTATTTATCATTTTTTATGAAACATTTGCTGTTAATGTAACGGTACACTTAAAGAAGTATTTTATAACACAGGAATTATCAGTGTGATTATCATATGATACTTGAATTACTTTGAAAGTGCATTTATCTTTTATTGTATGAGTGAATGAGTATTAATTTAACTAATGCTTGTGTTTTATTTAAGAGATATGATTGCATTAATTCTCATGCATTCATTAATTTTTGATTGCTTATATATACTCATTAATTTTTTTTTTTTTATTTGATTGAATATTTGGATGTTGTGCATATTTAATGCAGATACCAGGTGTTTATGATTCACTAGAAGTTCAAGACTTGATGTAAAATTTTATGTACAGAGATTCAGTTTTGATTTTCTGTTATTTTAATTAAGTTGAACATAAAGTCCCATAATGTCATTTTTGACCAAACATAGAAAGGCTGATCTAGTCGCCCTTGCACAAGAGTTTGGTGTTGAAGTGTTGCCTACATTTAGAATTTTGGACTTGAGGGAAAAAATTCTTGCTAGTGAAAGCTATGAGGAGCAGGTAGCAAAGGACCTTCTGAGTGTTATCATTACAGATAGGGAGGCAAAGGAGGAGAAGGAAAGGGAAGAAAGAGAAAAAGAACGCGAAAGAGTAGAAAGAAAAGAAGAACGCGACAGACAAGAAAGGGAATATAAACTAAAGTTAGAGGCAGAGGAGAGGATTGCCATTGAGAAGTATAAGGTAGATTGTCAGGATCGTTACTTGAATAGGAGTACCACACCCGAACGGGGGGAGAATGGGAAGGAAAGATCAGTAGAAGAGTTAACGAGAACAATCAGGTTATTGACAGTAAAGGTTCCAAGTAGAGCAGATGGCTGGGACTATTTCTTCTCCAGTTTAGAAAGAGCTTATATCAATGAAAGTGTCCCTGATGAGTATAAGGCCAAAATTTTGATTTACCTTTTGGGAGATAAAGCGGCAAATTTATTAACATTGATAAGGGAGGATAAGTATGGGAATTATGAAGTAATAAAGGAAACTGTGTTGAAAGAATTCAAACCGTCACCTCAGGTATGCCTGGAGAATTTCAGGAAAGCAAGACGAAGTTCAGAAGAGACCTTTGTCCAGTTTTCTACTAGAGTTACTGCCATGTGGCAAAATTATGTGAAATCAAGGGGGGTGACAGACTTTGAAGGTCTTAATCAGTTGGTAGTAGCGGACAAAATCTACCAGACCCTTGATACAGAAACTGCAGTACACATAGGTATAAGGCAGGGAGACTCGTGGTTCAAGCCAAGAGAGCTTGGAAAGGAGTGTGACATATTCTTTGTGGCTAAAGGGAAGTCCTACAACGTACGTAGGGAAGATTGTGAAACTAAGATGCTAAATCAGGTAATAGGTGAGAAACCTAAGGTCGAAAAGAGACGAAGCGGTCG
>KK115494.1:743720-811215 GCA_000611955.2 Stegodyphus mimosarum
AACATGTTTTTTTTTAGTAAATTTCATTGAGATTTTAAAAGAAGCTGTTAGAAATGTAGGAAACCAAAATAAATCATACATAACACCACGAATTAAATTAGTATTTAATTCATGTTCGCTTTCTGGAAATTGCATTAAATTAGTATTGTGCAACAAAATTATGGATAAAAATGGAATTAGATGTAGCCTGTTTTCCATCATTTATTTATTGTTGTACCCATTATGAAAGGAAAATAGAAATTATTAATAATCAATAATAGATATCTAATAATGGAACTACCCACAAATTATCATGATGGTATCTTAAGCTAGGCCTAATTTTAGCCTCAGTAATTCGCAAAATAGGACGAACTGTTAGAGGTCGACGGTTTTTAGCCGCTGAATCACTGTTAATGCCAGTTGAACTCATTACATTCAGTATCAGAGTTATCCCTTTCTTTGTACATTGCGTGATGAAACACATTTTTATTTTGCAATATAAATAGACATTCTTATTTGGATACCAACTAGGTATTACTACTGCGATTTTATTTTCCAACATAAATCTTTGCTGTACATTTAATCGATAAATAAAGAAGAAAATTTGCTTTCTTTAATGTAGGAACCCAAATTAAAATGGCAACAAACTCGAGTTTTCGTGGCATATGAAAATAGCAGTCCATTTTCTCTCTGAGAATTTGCTGATGAACTGTAGAAATGGCAGTCCAGAAAGGCAATAATACTTGTGCAACAATTTTGCAACACGTGACAGTTAAATACATGTATTAAAATACTAGCTTTTACCTGCGGCTTCGCTCGTATTAATGTCCTTAAATAAGTTTCAAAGACTATTGAAAAGATAATAAAATAATTTTATTTTTTTTCTCATTGTCTGGATAATCAGGATAAAATTTTAGTTACTATGACTTATTTCTTAAGTTAAAAATACACTCCGCGTAAAATTTCAGTAAATACTGCCCTTCTTCACTGAGATAAAAAGAAATCCATATTGATGTCTCTAAGACGCTATTCTGCATAATTTTTAAAATCCGATTCGGATGTTTGCGTGTTTTGAGCCATGCACCAGCGCACACGGACATACCTTTACATCATTTAACTTATCGCTATGGAACTTTCAACATTTAATGTTTATACAATGACAATCATTTTAAGCTATAAAAACCTACTATATAGTTTAAGTTTCCACAGCTAAGTTACATTTTATAGCCTTTAACCTTTTCTAATATATCAAAAATATTTCTTGAAAATTTCATGGTGATCGGTAAAGCAATAAAGGCGTGAAAAAGTAACAAACAAACATACAAACAAACTCACATTCGCATTTATAATATTAGTTAGGATGTTACTTCGAACTATATTGGAGGATAGACTAAGTAATTTCAAAACAACATAATTGCACAATTCATAGAAGAAGAAGTTGCTAGAGCCTCGAAGAGGTTGGACTTCTCTTCGAAATAGAAGCTCGTTCCCTCCTTCTCCCCCAAATAAAAATTTATTTAAATCTCTTACAGCCTTGTACCAAGAATGATCCCACCGCAATAATCAAAGAAAAGGCGACCATACCATTGAGGACCTCACGACCTCAAGATCTGACGATCGCCTACACAGACGGCTCTTCTGACCCCAGTCTGGACAGAGGAGAAGCGGGAGTCTTTTTCATCGGACCAGACGGAGTGCAGAAATGCCACAGTATTCCTGGTGGGAAAATCGCCTCCAACTATACATGTGAACTCGTCGCCATCAAAAGTGCTCTAGAGATTTATCTTTCTAAAGAGGACCAGCGTTCCAAGGGCATCATCATCTTCTCTGACTGTAGATCAGCATTGCAGGCGATCCAGAAGGGCAAATGTCAACTTAGTCATCATATCATTGAACTCACAAATAAAATCATTGCTGCCCAAAGATCCTGCATCGTACAATGGATAATGGCTGATGTAAATATTTTTGGTAATGAGAAGGCCGATAAGCTTGCAAAAGCATCCCGAAATTCTCCTCAGCCATCCAACTGCTTAACCCTCGTTGATGCCAATGCAGTTGCTAGCCGAAGACTAATCGGTCAAGTTAAAGGAAACTCCATCCCGGAATTGAACTGTGACAGAGCCATATCGACTGTCATAACCAGACTTAGGACAAATCACTTAAAAGGGATGAAGATTTCTGCAGACGGACAGCGTAGTTACACCAACATTTGTCCTCATTGCCCAGATAACATCCCACTGCCTCGCTATCACATCTTCAGCTGCCCAGCAATCCAGGCCAAATTATTTAACATCGGCATTGAAGACCCAGTGGACCTACTTTATACTGATAGAGCTGACGAAGTTGCAAAAGCTGTCTTCGACAGCTTCGGAGCTATATAATTGCACGCTATCATTGACACGACATCATCATCAAACCAACATAATGATTAAATTACTTATAATTTCAGTTATAATCAGTTATAGTTATAATGATTAAATAAAATATAAAGTTTCACTTTCAAATGAGTACTTAGCTATTTTTACCTACTATTATATCTAAGCCGTTTCTATTAAATTCCAGGCGATTTAAACCGTAGATAAAAAAAAACTCAATATTACCATAGCTTTGCAAAAGGAATTAAAAAAGTAAATCTTTTATTGAAAAATATTTAAAATCATGATTTCAACGGTTCAGGCACTAACAAAAATTGTGAGAAAAATGTACTATTTTACGAGCTCGCATTTGTCGATTATTCTTATCAAGTCTGTTGCCAGTAACAAGAATGAGGACATCTCCAGATCCTCATTATTTTTCCTGGTAACTGAGCAGTTAAACAATAATGAGGACCTGTCAAAGCATTGTCAAAGTATTTGGAGATGATTCCCTGAGACAATCCATTGGAACCACCGGCTTAAACCTTGAAGCTCAGCGATGAAGACATACGATAGACTAAAGGTGTCCCAGTGTGAAAAAAGAAAGTCTCTTGCCATTCTGAAGCAGTAGAGAAGCATATGAGACTAGTGACAGTAGCGCCATTGGTATCATGTGGTGCAGAAGCCTGTGTGTGGTACCAGACCCTCTGCATATGCGTCCAGTTGCACCACAAAAGCATATGGAAAGAAAGAAGAAAATACCGTATAACCTTAACTGAATTGATAGGCTTATAAGGTATTTCTCCCGCCTTCTTCTCATGCCTTCATGGTGTAGTGGCCAACACACTCAGCGCGTATTCGAGAGATCCGAGGTTCGAGTCTACCTCTACAGTGGCGCCTGAAGTATAAAAGGTGGTGGAAGATGATTCCTCACCACCAGGATTCGGCGATTGGGTGCCCTAATCTCCAGTCGCCCTTTAAAAGGAGGAGTATATAAGGTATTTCTCCCGTCTTCTTCGCATGCCTTCGTGGTGCAGTGGTCAGCACACTCGACGCATAACCAAGAGGTCCATGGTTCGATTCCCGGCGAAGGCGTTGCTCATTTTTCAATATTCCTGCTTCAAAAATACATAAAGTCTCTAAAGGCTTACAATGCCGACAAATCCTCGCGAAGTTAAAACATCCTCGGGGTGGACGAACACGGTTAATTTTATACGCTTACCAAGCATTGCTAACGATAAGTGCTCAATCAATCGGACGGCTATTTAGGTACGCAGCAGCGCAGATGTGATAATTATGCTCAGAACGTCGGTCAAGGTTTTAATCTTAGTTTTAATCTGCGGCATTTGCCATTAAATTTGCATAAACCTCTGGACTGTGAAAACACGTGACGAATCAGGATAAAAGGAAAGAAATTAACGTAAAGCTGTCTGTTAGTAAAATGTTATGTCAAAACTAAACACTTGATATATTTTTAAGATGAAGAAATTTACACTTAACATGTGTGTATATGTTATTAATGTTTAAATACCGAAATACCTTACAATAAGAGCTACGTCTAGAAAAGCAAATTTCCAATACTTTGTAGAGATATTATTATTTATTTGGAAGCAGGAAACATGAAAAATTAGCAATGCCCTTACCGGGAATCGAATCACGGCCCTCTCAGTTACGCGTCGAGTGTGCTGACCACTACACCCCGAAGGCATGCGAAGAAGGCGGGAGAAATATCTTATATACTTGCCCCTTTAAAGGGCGACTGGGGCTTTGAGGATCCAGTCGCCAAATCCTGGCGGTGGAGAATCATCATTTCCCACTCTTTTTAGTTCGCTCGCCACTTGTATAGACTTAGATGATTTCGAAGGCAGGAGTGATGAAAAATGAGCAACGCCTTCGCCGAGAATCGAACATAGGACCTCTCGATAACGCGTTGAGTGTGGTGACCACTACACCACGGAGTCATGCAAAGAAGGCGAGAGAAATACCTTATAACTTTGATTCATCTTCTATTAGATGACACACATTCATTCCTCACTCATCTGTATTTTCCGTAGACAGTTGTGTTTTACGCTGATGATCTGTGTTAATAGTTTTTTTATCGCTCCGAATAAATCAAATTTGTTTTTTAAATAGCCCCGTTAAATGCCACTCCTGTGAATCCACTTCCCAATAATCAGAATTTGATTATACTAGATCATTTGAAAAGGATTGACTGCGAAAGGAACATACGCAAGTTCTAAGACTTAGTAAATGCTTAAAAGATTTAATAAATACTTAAAAGATTTAATAAACGTTTTTCTCATAAGAAATTGTTCCCGTTTCTCAACGTTGATAGATTTGATGAATAAGTTTTCGAACTCCAATTGGGGGGTAGTAAATTATTGGGAAGTTCAGTCTTAAGTGAAATTTTTTGTTCACATAATTATATTATAAGAGATAAAAGCTTTGATTCTCATATGGCCTTTCAAAATTGTGTAACCTCTCCGAATTATTTTCTTTCTACGCCTTAGAAATTAAGTTGTTCAAACGCAATTTATCGGATTATGTACCTACAACATTTGAAATTTTTTTTTGAAAGGAAAAACAGTTTATTTTGAAAGTAAGAGTATTTATTTTATTGTAAGTGAAGGAAGGAAAGTTATTTTTACTTCTCAAGTACAGTATTTATTTAACTGCTCTGCTTTTTTTCTTTTTATGAAAGAAATGTCATTAGCAGTTTTTTCTTCTAAATTATGGATAATGCTTAGTTAATCTTTTAATTATAGTTTTCATTAGTAATTTTTAAAAAAAAAATATAAAGAAACATTTTGACACTGCACCGAATTTATAGCAAACATTTTTAACGTAAGTTTTCAAACATTCTGCCTATTCATAGTTTCGTTGGCGATGTTTATTTACAATTCATTAAAAACGTTATTACAAATTACCTACTTCATAGCGAAGAAATAAATATCTGTTTACTTATTTACTTAGGGTTACTGAAAATAAATGTAGTATTAATCATTCAATTCATCTCTTTGATTGCCATGTGAAAGAAGAATTTTCCGCTTACGCGACTATGGTCTTCGGTTAAAATCAGACATCGCACAAATCACATTTTCGTGTGGTACAAAACTAGAATATATTTGTGCATTTGGCTGTTATTTGTCGAATAAATAATTCTTTTGAGATCAAAAAGGCAGTTAAAATACGCTAAATGCTTAATTTTTTATTCACATTGTGCAGTTATATCATTAATTTTGAAAGTACGAGTTATTGATATACTGATATATTTTATAATATCAATATTGTATTATATCGTATATTGATATCAATGAATTTATAATTTGTTTTAATACATACGGGCGTTGTTTTGTAAAATTAGGATCTTTCTTTTAGCAATCTAATAGAATGTATTACAGTTGATATTAATAGGATTTCTATGAATTTTATTTTGTGTTCCGTCATCGTCGAAGGGAAGTATAAGAACTTAAAATAAAATTACTGTTACTTAAGATACTTCCCGGGGGTCGACTGGGAAAATTAACAGTCTTCACACTGACTGGAACCATCGTTTATTTGGTGGTAGGTTCAGGCTCGGCAGGGGCCATTGGTACTGTCTTGTCTGCCCCTTGGTAGTGTGGGCGTTATATAGTCAGATATCGAAGGTTGTCCTTGGAGGTTTGCTTCCCTTGGTCAACACTGGTAGACGGTCGATGTCTTACTATGTTCTTTTTAAGTGGATGCCTTGCCGTCTACCTTTGACTTGTATGCTTTTAACCCAAACTATGTGAAATTGCAGTGATACGGCATCGTCAAACTTCGGTAACATCAACCATCTACCAAATGCATCTCATCGTTGTTCCCTTGGGAGATTTTGCTTCAAACTTTGGTGCACTTGAAGAAATTTTACCGCAGTTTCTTCCATTGCTGGCAAATTTTACCGGTGCATATTTTAAAATTAAGGCATAAAGTATTACGATTTTTTCTTAAAAGCCGTTTTAATGCAACAAAAATAACACATGCGAAAATGGCAACATTGTTTGACTCTGACGGACTGAGAAGGGCTGGTTGGTCCTTACGTCAAATCGCAGCTGATACCCACATGGATGCGAGCACGGTGCACCGGCTATGGCGAACATGGTTGGAACAAGGGAATGTGGGAAGAGCGAGGGGTGCAGGTGCAGCCAGAGTGACGTCAGCACGCGTGGATCGACGAAACCGCCGACAAGCAGTGGCGGTCCCGCAAGTCACTTGTACTGTGATTCTGCAGCATGCAAGATACCCTGGATGTTCCCATGTCGACGAGAACCATTTCCCGTCGATTGGTTGAACGTAGCCTGCACTCACGGCGTCCGTTAATAAGACTGCCATTGACCCCACAGCATAGACGCCAACGTTTATAATGGTGCCGGACTGGAGCGATTAGGATGACAGAATGGCGAAACGTCGTGTTCTCTTCAGTTTATCCAGTGACAGTCGCCGCATACGTGTGTAGCGTCGAGGTGGAGACAGATCTAATTCGGCAGTAACTGTGAAACGCTCCACCACGCGACAACGTGGCATAGTGGCTTGGGGCGCTATTGCCTACGATTCCAGGTCACCTCTAGTTCGTATTTAAGGTACTATGAAGGCCCAACGATACTTGGATAATGTACTGAGGCCGGTGGCAATCCCCTACCTTCAGGGGCTGCCTAATGCAATTTTTCAGTAGGATAACGCCCAACCACACAGGCTCGCATCTGCCAACGTGCTCTGCTAGGTATACAGATGCTTCCCTGGCCGCCGTACTCTCCTGACCTGTCACCAATCGAACATGTGTGCGATGTAATTGGACGCCGTTTGCAGACTCTGCCCCTGCCTGGTTCAGAAGACGAATTGTGGTAAATGGTTGAAAGGGAATAGAGAGCCATCTCTCAAGACACCATCCGCACTCTTATTGATTCTATGCCTAGACGTTTTCTTCGTGCATCGCTGTCCGCGGTGGTCCTACATCCTGCTGAGCAGACGCCGTTCTCGCTCTGTATTCTATTATTTTGAAATAATCAAGGATTGTTATGAGCATGTTTGCCTGACGAATCGCTGTACACCTGGTTGGCAGAGTTTAGCACATTCTGAAAATTTGACGAGTTCCACCAAAGTAGTTGCAATAATACATAAGTACCAGATTTTGACTTCAATTTTCTTGTTTACCTTTAAAAAAAGAGAGCCTCTCATATCACATACTTTATTTTCGCTTTCTGTATAATTACATAGAGTTTGAGTGAAATTGCTGAGCTCAAGTTCTTAGCTCCTCTTTTTACTCACTGCAAAATTAATGCTTATACCGAAGGAAAGAAACGCATGTGAACTCTAAGCTTCTGCTCACATTGCTTTGTTTTAAAAACAATGAAAATAATTCTGTTGCATTTGAATAATAATACATTTCGTATTTTGAAAACAACATTGACTCACTGTTAAAAAAACACTTGTAGCGTGAATGGAAAATGATTCCAAGAGTGTAACATCATGAATAAATTTAAACGCAAAATTTTTAGAAACAAAATGAAATAGAACAAAGCACACTCTGCAGCAGAAAGTAATGTTAAAATCCTCTTAAAAGATATCAAAAACCTATAATTAGTTGCAACTGATATTTTCGTTATTTCATTAGCAGATTCCTTAGCAAGAATACGATCTCCATTAAAGATCATTAAAAAATACATACTCGTTACGGAGAGACGGGGACGCCCTAACTTTACCATTGTGGTTATACGGGCATGGTCCCACGCCCTCCTCCTGGTTTTTCATATCAGCTCCACCACAGCCAAGGGAGCGGACAAGCCAGTACCAGTACGGTCCCTGTCGAGCCTGATCCCATCCTAGGTACAATACCCGGGTTCTAGTCCTGTGAAGAATAAGGTACAATAGTACCTGATATTTTACCCCCGTGGTTGAGACTGTCTAAGTACAGATCCTAGCCAGTACTTCCCAGGAATTCTCCTGAGTCAACCCCCGGGGGGGTAAAAAATACATAACACGAAAACGAAGTGTCCTGTTGAATAAGTTTGCAGTAAAAAGAGAATTGAAAACAAATATTTATTATAGCATCCCAAAAGACGGCGCAAAAGGATTGTTCAGTCCAAAACGTCGCTAAAGGTTTATTATATTTACATACACTGCTCGACATTGAAAATGCAACACTGAGATGGAGTGGTCAGAAATTTATGCAAATTTTAGAGTGGACGCACGTTGCTGAGTTATGCGAATGATGTGAAATGCGCAGCTCTCCGACGCACGTGAAGTAAGATTTAAGGGAAGGAACGTGCAGAATAGGCAATATTCCTGTCGTTATTTCTGCCAGACGAATTATCGAAGAAAGTTGGTTTTTGTCCCGGAGGATACATGTAATAGGAGAGAATGCCAGGCCGCCGTCAACGAAGGCACTTCCAGCAGATAGACGATTTTACGAGGGGTATGGTGATCGGACTGAGAAGGGCTGGTTGGTCCTTACGTCAAATCGCAGCTGATACCCACATGGATGCGAGCACGGTGCACCGGCTATGGCGAACATGGTTGGAACAAGGGAATGTGGGAAGAGCGAGGGGTGCAGGTGCAGCCAGAGTGACGTCAGCACGCGTGGATCGACGAAACCGCCGACAAGCAGTGGCGGTCCCGCAAGTCACTTGTACTGTGATTCTGCAGCATGCAAGACACCCTGGATGTTCCCATGTCGACGAGAACCATTTCCCGTCGATTGGTTGAACGTAGCCTGCACTCACGGCGTCCGTTAATAAGACTGCCATTGACCCCACAGCATAGACGCCAACGTTTATAATGGTGCCGGACTGGAGCGATTAGGATGACAGAATGGCGAAACGTCGTGTTCTCTTCAGTTTATCCAGTGACAGTCGCCGCATACGTGTGTAGCGTCGAGGTGGAGACAGATCTAATTCGGCAGTAACTGTGAAACGCTCCACCACGCGACAACGTGGCATAGTGGCTTGGGGCGCTATTGCCTACGATTCCAGGTCACCTCTAGTTCGTATTTAAGGTACTATGAAGGCCCAACGATACTTGGATAATGTACTGAGGCCGGTGGCAATCCCCTACCTTCAGGGGCTGCCTAATGCAATTTTTCAGTAGGATAACGCCCAACCACACAGGCTCGCATCTGCCAACGTGCTCTGCTAGGTATACAGATGCTTCCCTGGCCGCCGTACTCTCCTGACCTGTCACCAATCGAACATGTGTGCGATGTAATTGGACGCCGTTTGCAGACTCTGCCCCTGCCTGGTTCAGAAGACGAATTGTGGTAAATGGTTGAAAGGGAATAGAGAGCCATCTCTCAAGACACCATCCGCACTCTTATTGATTCTATGCCTAGACGTTTTCTTCGTGCATCGCTGTCCGCGGTGGTCCTACATCCTGCTGAGCAGACGCCGTTCTCGCTCTGTATTCTATTATTTTGAAATAAAGATCACTTATTCCTGCTTGCTGTCTCTGTCATTTTTCCAAATTTCATCATTTTCTGACCACTCCTTCTTGGTGTTGCATTTTCAATGTCGAGCAGTGTAAAGGGGAAGCAACCTACTAAGTTCATGTCTTATTCAGAAAAATGGAGAAAATGTGCCTCAGTATGGAAATAAAACCTATAAATTTCCTTGTACTTTATGCTGAGATGCAGAAATATAAAGAAGGATAAGTTGAGAGTTTGAAAAATGTTGCACTCTTGTTGATATCAGCTCAATATCTGAAATCGGCTAACATTTAAGAATCAGAAATTATTATTGTAAATTCCAGCACGAGAACTTTTAGTGAACTCTGTTAACTAATTCCATCACAAAAAAGTATTAGCAACTCCTGAGCCAGGTTGAACTCTTTGACTACTTAAAAGGGACATATATGCTCCACTAAAGTTTATTACTGGGTTAAAACATACTTAGAATCTCCTGAATGTTGGGGATCATCTTCAAATACTAGTTGGAAAATCAAGACGCCGTTGTGCTCGTTGCACACAAATTAACATAGAGAAAAGAACAAATATGAATTGCCCAATGTGTAATGTTACGTTATGTAAAGCATGCTTTGCCCTGTACCGTTCGATATTATATCTATTTTATACAATAAATTTCTCTAGAGTAATAGGTGTGCTTATAGTAAGTAGATCTCTAACCTGTGGGACATATGTATACGGCTAGGACATTTGGCTTGAAAACATTTTGTCAAAAAAATCCCGAATGTTAAATTTACCTTATTTATGACATATTTTGTTCACTTGAATAGAAAACGGTGTAAAAAAGAACAAAAAATAATTCATAGTGAAAGGCTTAAGGAAGTGCACTGACCAGCAACAGCCAGGTTATGCGATACATGAGGAAAACACAAATGCTCTAATTTGCATTGTATCCGAACAAATAACTCGTAATTTTAATGTCTTCTACACGTGAACAAACAATACTAGATTGGCTTCCACCATCTAAAATACATCGAATTCATTTAGTGATGCCTATTGGGCCAGTGATGTTATTCGAGCAGATTCTAATCGAATAAAGTTAGGAGCAAATACACCTGTTTCATTAGTAGAAGTGACGAGAGGAATTGTCATTTGGACTTTTACAGATTGAAACATGATGCTTCTTTTTGCATTTAATGTAGAAAGCCGCGTCCTTTCGTGTACAATTTTTCAGATAACGTCGTCGATTGGAACACAAGAAACGCCTACCAGAACTGTGTAATTGTTGAATGCGCGTGTCAATATCAGTTGTAGTTTCAGACTTCTGGAGGCCAATGTCCGTTAGTATTAAAGAATGGGCAAAATGGTAAAAGGTTTCTTTGAACGGTTTTGAGTTAATATTTGGTGCTGCTCTAGAAGAATTAGATGTATAATCAACTTGATTTTTTACTTCTTACGTTTTGAGCAGTAAGCGCTTCTTACACTTTTTCTGTCAGAAATTGCTGAAATGCAGTAATATCCCCTACTGAAATTTTCTATTTTTGGCGTAAATAATCCATCTTGTACACAGGTTATCAGAAAACGCATGTAACATTTTGGGGGCTAAGCCATGACAGTATACTTCGATATTTTCTCCTAAAGCAGTTAAAAACCTGCAGCCTTCAGTTGCACTCAATGAAAACTTCATTTAATGCTGAAGGTGATGAATATCATATTGGCGTATCGTAATATCGTATCTCAGAACGTATTATTTTCGAACAAATCGAGGTGAGCTTGAATTATTCTATTTTTATCATCATATTTGTTAACAAGAAGGTTTTTGTAATTTGATAAGTGTCTGCGATAACAGTTATTCCATCAACTAATCTCCGATTTATCTTCCAAAAATCGTGATGTTTAGAAATGGATGAACTGTCTGTCAGTAGTTGAAAGATTTAGTTTGTAGTCGACAGAAGATTTAAATTATTCCCAAAATTTTTGAAAATGTTCGGAAATACGAAATACTTCAAGTTTAAATGTCGGTAACTCCATCGCATAGAAATCAGAAATTGGGTTAGTAATACATGGGAGCAAATAATATTCTAAATCACCATTATTCATATATTTAGAATTATCATTATTAACATCTATCGACTTAGTAATAAAGCAAATAATAATTTCTCTAAGAGTCTTTCGTTTTCATACTATCATCCATAGTCTCACCTACGAACGATACTTCAAATGCACAAGTAAGGAAACAGAATTCTAAACGATATAAACCCCACCTGCCTCTAACTCGAGACAAAAGGAGCGTAAATGTTCAAACGCCTACATTTTCTGTTCTATCCTATTTTAGCAACAAAGTCTTATGTTTACATACACGTATTTCGTTAATGAACATATAACTGTTCCAAAAATAAGCATATTATTCTTACATTTTATTGTGTTGCCAGATTCCAATTTTCAGTGAAAATTCGCTCGTAGGAAGATGGTAAATGACGTCACGAGTAGCACTGTGTATCGAGAAGCCGAGACAGACTTAACACTATTATAAAAACTGTCCAAACAAGGACAAATAGATTTTCTCTCAACTCTTTCTTAACTGCCCGAATGGAATTTCGAGTTAAAATTTTGCTTTTTTGGGAGATTAAAATAGGGTAATAATGTAATTATAATATAAATTTAATAAAAAAAACTCTGGAAGGTTTCAAATTTTAAATTACGTCCAAGAAGGTGTTTTTTTTAATATTTTGTGTGTTACCTTTATTTATTAAATATCATGTTCTTCGCACTTAACCATAAAATTCAGTTCAAAAGCAATATCGCAAAATAATTTTAAAATGAGCATATCCTTAGAATTTCCGATACACAGTCTCACGCGCTGGAGATAAAAGTGTTTTTTCTGTACAACGTTGCCAATGCTCGCATTAAAATCCTTGAGTTTCTTAATCAAAAATTCGTTAAAGTTTTACAAAATATGAAATCGATAATAAAACAAATTCCAAATTTCAAATTCGGGCTTCCCGATGACCATATTCCCTGGAGGATTACGATATTCAAAATTGGATGGCTCTAGGTACCGTTATTTTATCACAATGCGAGAAACATATTTACATTTATGCAGATTCTTCATTATTTAATTTCTTTAAATATAATACAGAGCGCCAATATTTCATGGCAACAATTTGAAAAGTGAAACAACGCTTTTAGTGAATCAATGCAAAATGCCACAACGAAATTAATAGTTCTACTTAGCAAATTGCCCCTTTGGACTAAATATTTTTAGATTAATTATTCGCAATATGGAATTAGTGTATATGTCTCAATTTCATTTTGATTTGTACAGAATATTCATCCTCCCAGCACTTCATTTATATAAAATGTAGGTGTAGAATGCTTCGTTATTGACGACTATGCTACATTTTTACAGAAATCACCTAAAGCTGCTTTGGTGTAGCTAAATCACCTGAATATAATGCATGCAATATAATACAAATCCATTAAATTCTGGTCCATCATTCAAATCTTACACAATAACATTTGTTCAACACCCTTTCAAAAACGTATTCAATAAGGCTTATTCCCATGCATTCAATTAATACAATATTTGTTTCCAATACCACATTCAACAAAAACATGTGCAACGAAATTCATTTCCTCTGCGTTTAATCAATAACAGTTCTCATGCCATCCAGATAATACTGGATTACCGTTCCCATGGTTCCGATAAGACTTGGATGTTTGTAAGATGTGCAATGTCTGTACGTTATGGGAGCACTTATGCACGCAGAGCCGAAACTACTCAGTAGTGGGTTGGTGGTAAAGGAAGAGGGATGGAAGACGTTTTTCAAAACTGGGACAGAGGTGAGGAAATTCGTACTGTCACCTATATGGTATGCATGGCCCTTTCTAACGACTGACACAGTATTGAGCTTCTTGCCACGATCAAATTCTGGGTTTGTTCTGTGTTGGTCAGATGAGCGAGACTATTCAAAATAACAACAACAATACAGCTTTTACTGCTGAACAGCAAAAAGATTTCTGCAACAAATAACGTTTCATAACGATTGCTGTTCAACATGTTCAACCAACCAAACTGTTTAGGTAGTATATGTAAAATAAGTGATTCCAGTTACAGATTATATAAAGAACTTTCTAAATTATAATCAAAGAAGTATACCTTTCTCGTGAGCCTGCGGAAATGACGGACAAATCTTTAGTGGTTTAAATAGCAATGTCCTATAAATGAGCTTCAAAAATTTTGTATTTTTTATTGAAAGACCTTCTAATCATTTCTCTTAATGCATTTTGTTTAAGCAGATAAATCGAATTTGTTAAGAAGAAGCGCATGAATCCAGTTTTAATACGATTGGTATTTCATATAGTCCGCAACCATTTTGTCTTGAACTGACAGTTGTGTAACGTGTAACTGATCGTAAAGATAACTTGCTTTTATTTCTTAACCTTTTACTAAACATTCAATAGTTCATTAAAAACTGAAGTTTAATTAGAAGTGATTGACATAACTAGTACAAATTATAATTCTTTTAACTTGTTCTTTTCATTACTCAGCTCAAGGATTTAAACCTTTCATCACTGCTTTGTCAAATATTTTCTTTACTCTGAAAATTGACACCGTTTGGTATCAAGTTCTTAAAATGAATAACTCAATAATTATTTTTACTTTAATGTGTTGCTAAATTTGATATGTGTCTTCTGGCAAAAAAAATAATCACATTTAATTCACTAATGTCAAAAATCATTTCTAAAATTATTGTACAAATAGCATCTCTTGCCATTGTACGTTCCATGTTAAATACACACGTTTTGCTCTAGAATTGTATAATTAAAATATTTACTCTCAGAATGGATAATAGTTTTTTCCCTGTGAGTTTTATTCATTTTTTTTTTCTAAAATATTATTTTAATTTTGTAGTTGACTTGTGTATGTTGACTTGTGACTCTCTCTTTCTCTCTCTATATATACATAAACGGAAAATAAATTGAATTAAATGTATACTTTTAAAATCCGTTTTCTACTACACATTTATATATAAGTCAAAAAATATATAATTCAAAGCAATAGCTCTTTAATTCCCCCTCTCCACTCTAAAAACAGTAATACCTATTCTGGATTGCATCATTTCTAGATATGACTTACATTACGCTGATGAAATAGCTAATTCGGAACTTAAATCGAAACATTTCTTTTAATAAACTGCCATATTGAAATAACTGACCACTTCTGCTTCTACTTCTGTTACAGCTAAAAGGCTCCCTCTCTGCTTTCCTCCTAACGCAACAGTATGAAAATGTAAATGTTCTTGAATGGGCACGATTAGAGTACCGAGTGAATTGTAGCTGCAACACACACCCACACATATGTATATATTGATGTGTATGTGATATATATGTACACACACGCATATATATATATATATATATATACAATGTCGAAAATCGGAACGAAAAAGAAAATGCCGTATGAAATATTTGAAGGTTAAACCTATTTTCGCCGTGTAATAAAATAAACTGGTAAAACCCAAAATTAAAGAAAACTACAAAATGGTCACAAAAAATGTTCATCTCAAAGGGGGAAAAATTTTAGAAAAAGGGGAACTTTTTGCATATTAAAACCAAAAGAATAAAAAATATTTTTTTAGTCTCCTTTGTTTAACTCTTCAAACAGAACTTGTCAAGGGAGAAGTGCTTTGAATCATTAAACAAAGTTGATTACTGAGTGAAGAAAAACATGTTTTTATTCCAATGAATTCCCTAAGACTTTAAACCGCTTTAAATTAGTCCAACTTTCTTTTCAAATATACTTTAATTTAAAAGAATAATAAAAGTCTCTCTCTCTCTCTCTCTCTATATATATATATATATATGTGTGTGTTAAGCAGCTTTATAATATGTATACAATATTTTACGCTTTTCCTCATGTACTATGAATACGAGTCCTTTCCTTGTAAAATTTCCTAAGATTCATTTTTCTATAGGTATTCATAGACAAAAAAATGCATTGAATTCAATGAGCCTTCTCTATCAGATAATGTAGTATATAAATATTACAGTTCTATATATTTAAGTGGAATTTTTATTTTCAACACAAAATACAATAATGTAAAGGACGACAAATTAATATAAACAATCTTGCATTGCCTATGATTTTAATACACTGGAAGAAAATATAACTTTTTTTCTCTTTATCTCATCTTCACAATATATTAACGTTGTTAAAAGTTTATTTTTTATACGTCAATAAATCGCTTTTTCTTATTAAAACGATAAAAGAGGCTGGCAACACAAACAAGGGAAACAAATATTTAAAGAGTACAAGGTAATAAATCTAAGGCACCTGAATGAATAACACGAACAAATATTTCAAACAAAATAAAAGAAATTACTAATATCTGACAGACGATTTATCTAACGAATACATACTGGAAAGCGAAATGCTAAAAGGTGGAAATAAAGCTCGAAATGTAAACTCTAACTGTCAAAAATTTATTCAAGATTTATGTAAATCTACTTTACATAGAATCGTTCTTATCCCACGAATATTTCCGGAAGAGTGTTTTAGAATTTATAAACGTGTTTATCTTTTCATACTTAGACGCATTTTGAAAGATGTGTTCAAGAAATAATAATGAAGTGTGTTCGGAAATTGAGAATATTTTGCTTTGTGCACTAAACTCCATGTTTCATTCAATGAACTGGAAGCAGCTGATTTAAATATGAATATTTTGATGGCGTATATATAGGTAATAGGCTGCGATATGTGGTAAAAATAATTAAAAATAGTAATTTTATCAGTTTCTAAAATATTTGGAAAAAACATAAATTTTTATAGAATCGATAACACGCTTTTGAAAAAAGAACTAGCAATTAATTTTACAGTTTATAAAATTGCGTGTGTCAATAATTGGTTGCTATGCCTATTATATTCCACTTCGTGTATTTCAAATGGTAATCGAAGAAACTGAATAAAATCTTTAAACGAAACCAACTTTCATGTAAGGAAGTTCGTTCGAATATTTAGGAAAATATTCTCTCGAACTTTCTAGCTTTATGCGGCGAAGACGCATATATGAACCTATAAAATATGAGTGGAATGTATACAAGTTTATCACGTAAAATTGAAGTTCAAATGAGAATGAAAGAAATCCTCAAGGCAGTTGCAAAACAGAAAACGGTGAAAAAGATGATACCGAATTCCAAACTCAAGTACATCTTCCTGAAAATAAACTTCTCTACAATCATGTACAGAACAAAGAATGCTCAGTACCACGCAAAAGTCTGGCTAGAGTCTCTTTAAATATTCTTCATCTCGCATATTCCAAAAATACGCCCAAAATGCAATTATGATAAATTCCATAACTAACGGCAAGAGGTTCAAGCTATTCTACTTACGTATTTTGTTCTTTATGTGTTCCCACCGTATCATTTAATACACTTATAAGTATTTTCTCCCTCTTTTCCACATACCTTTGTGGTGTAACTGGAAGCACACTCGACTTGTATTCGGGAGGTCCGGAATTCGAATCCCGGGGAGGACATTGCGGATTTCTTCAATTTCCTGACTTCTAAATGAGTCTAATTATCTCTACAAGTGGCTCCCGAACTAAAAGCTGTTGGTCGATAATTCGTTACCAACAGGATTTGGAAAATGAGTCCCCTAACCCCCATATGCAGCTAAAAAGGAGGAGTATATAAGATATTTTCTCTTCCGTTTCCGTATGCCTTCATGGTATAACTGGAAGCACACACGACGCATATTCGTGAGGTCCCGAATTCGAATCCTAAAGGAGGCATTGTTCATGTTCCTGCATAGATATAACCTAATGACACTACACACTAATGCATTGTTATCTCTCGTTCCATAGTATTTACACGTTTTTGGAGAAGTTAATTCTAATGAACAGGAAAGACGATTCAAACAGAAGACAAACACGCCAAAGTGAAACAAAAGTAACAAAGCAGCAACAGCCTTGTATTCGGCGTAAATTTAGTTAATAACTCAATTGATTTCCAGGGTAAACACGTACAGGTCTCTCTTAATCAGAAGCAAAGAAACCTGCAAGTGTACAACATGAACGTCGTTTTCTGGTTCTCTAACTTTAAGTCACTGTGGTCACATCACGTCGTAGACCTCTCAAGTGGACCCACAAAGCGCAAGGATTGGAGGACTCAAGGGAGAAGTGTGACCATTTGTAACGTGCTGTATCAGCAAGGCATCTGGTAAGTAGAAAATTCCAGGTATGGCGTGTGTTGAGCAATTAGAGAAGAAAAATATAAATTATAGAATAAAAATTTTCACAAAGGTGGTAAAATTATACTACAGCAAAGATATATCTCAGATTCGATACAACAATGCCGTCTTACTTACGCAAAAAACATACTCTGGCATAACCAGTATTTTGTCAGTGACATCGCACTGGGTCTTTAAGAAACAAAATTAGCAAACAGTGCACAGTTAAAATGAAAACTTTTAGAAAATATGGGCATATGACCCATCCAAATGCTCTGAAAAATACGTTTTACGTCCAGAGAATGGTTTATGATCAGTCGGAACTGTTTAAAGTCAGAAAAATTTATATTCTCATAAGGGAAGTATGAAAGTTTGGAGGCCTCAACATTGGCTGAAATTCTGTGTGAAAACATGCAAAGTTTGGAAGTTAGGAAGGAGTGGATTGGACTTTAAGTCATTAACTGAACAAGATAAAACTTTGTGAATGTGAAAAGCTTCAAGAAAATACAATGCACAAATTGAAGAAGCTTTTTGAATAATTTTTGGAGACTCAACGTCAAAATTATGATTAAATTTCCAACTATGATTAGCTATCACAGACCTTGTTAATTTCCCCTTTTCGGACATAAACTTCGTCTTCCAATCCCTGCAATTTCGTAACTAACAGGAGGATCAAATGGAAGCGCAACAAGGTTATTAATGTTATTTCTTACAGTGACAGATCTTCTTTGATGGTGTTGTGTCGCGAATTCTGTGTTTTTAATTTAAGTGTTTTTAATCATTTAAGTAATCAATTATTTAAGTATTTTATTTGTGTTTGTAGTTGATTTTTTAAATCTGAAATTGTGAAGAGCGTAATGAATCTATATATATTTGTAAAGAGTGTATTTAAAATCTTTAGGCAATTATTTTTTCCTTCTACTGTTCAATTTTCTAACGCAGAAAGGGAAGCGTCTTTTAACGGATATAACATCTGTGGGAATAGCCTTTTAAGATGACAGTTGCAACTTTGAGCAGTATATCGTTGTTCCCTTGTCTTTGTTAGCAAACAGTAAAAGGGGCTATAGTAATTGGCCTCCCGCTGTTCACTTACGTTTCAGCCTTGTGAATGTCGCCTTGCTTATAGCTTCGGAAGAAAGGGAAAGGTTGTAAATTGGATATCGAAGAGGCAGTTTTTTTTTTGTTGTTTCTCTTTAGATTTTGTGCTTGTTAGAAAGGGGGGGTCGAATTTTTAGTTTCCAGTTTTCGCAGGTGCTACTGTAGACAATGACTTAATTCTGATTCGTTTGTGGGTTTGAATTTGTCCTATTAAATTATATTGAAAAGTCCCGAATTGGAAAGAATTTAATTTTATGTGTAACTTTTGGACATATAATTGTGAGTGGGAGGAGAAACCGAGTTTTCCTCGGTTGTTGCGCGAGTTTTGAAGTCAGTTTTTAACGGAGTCTTCGAGATAGTTTTTGAGTTTGAATACAGAGAAAAAGAATTAGCAGAGAGGGCCTTTGGCCCTGCGGCCAAGCTTACCCTGGCTTGGGTGGCTTGCGCTTGCGTTCTGCGGACGGACTCGGCTTTTAGCTGAAGAGATTTGCGATACTGCGGCTGTGTTCGCCGGAATTTAGGAGATAAGTTTTGATACAGAGAAGAGAATTAGCAGAAAGGGCTTTTGGCCTCCCGGCCGAGCTTTTACCCTTGCGGGTGGCTTGAAGATGCGATGAACTTAGAATTTTCCGGAAACTGATGCGAGAAGTAGAACTCAGAGCGAACTCTTCCGAGTTTGAAGCGAGTTTTCCCGTAAAACGGAAGTGAAATGACTCGTACCAAACAGAAGCGTTTCCTTCGTGAGAAGAATAAAAATTCAACATTCTGTCTTCGCTCGAAAATTTCCTTTGTCGCTGTCAGCCGAAGCACTTGAGTGTCATCTTGTTTATTACCTTAGTTTTCCTACAACTTTAATACTACAGAATATTTGATTTCCGATCGTCTTCATTGGGCTTCTACAAGAGGTCATTTTTCTCGAACTTAGAATTTTCCGGAAACTGATGCGAGAAGTAGAACTCATCTGCAGCCTACAGCTTCCTATGATGACGGGGCCTATAGCCTATGATGATGAAATTCCGGTAGTTTACTGTGAGTATATTTATACACAATATTTTTATTTGTAAGATTATAGTATTTTTTTAAGTAGTGTAATTTAAACTAATCTTGCTTAATTTGGGGAGAAAGAGAAAATTTATTTGAAAAAAAAGAAAAGGATTGTTTGTGTCTTAGAAGAATTTAAAATTATTGTCAAAAAATATGAAATTTATGTTAATGGTAATTTCTACATTGGTTTGTGTGAGATTCAATTTAAATGATTCATTTAATGTTCTAGTTATTCTAAGTAACCGTTATTATGTTAAACTACAAAATTTTATCTTGATCAATGACTCTTGAAGAAATTTAATGTAGAATATTAATTGCATTTTTATGTAAGGGTAGTCTGGCCTTCTCTCCCATAAATTTATACTAGATATTAATAAATGAGTGTGATTTTATATTATTACTTGCATTTGTTTTTTTTGTGTGTGTGTGTGTGTTACGTAATTGGTCTGTTCAGTCACTCCTTCTGTTTGAGCCGTGAGGCTTTTAAGAAACATGGAGATTTTGCTTGGGGTTATTGGAAAATGTTTATGCATTTTAGGGTACTCACAACGCGCCCTGTTTTTAGCAAACATATACTAACCACTTATTATTGATTCCTGAATATGTTTTAAGATAGAATTTGTAATGACCTTTAGGTGCCAGGAAAGTTAAAACTAGTGCTTGAATTTCTTAGGGAACTGATTGATTGGTGTTTGAATACTTCTTCTCTGGTGCTTATGAGGTTTTGATTTAATGAATATGAACTGGTTGTTCTTGAATTTATTTTAGACTTATGTGAATTTTTAGAAATGTTTTGGTTGAGAAATAGTATTTTATTCTACCGAGTACCAGAGAAGATTTATTCCTTCTTGTGTTTATAGTTTAAGCTTTATTAAGATGAATTTGCCTTGCCATGTATGAATTAATTGCTTTAAGAAAAGTTATATTTAACATTATTTTGAGTCTAGTCCAATCAACCAGTTTCCTCCGCTTCTAACTAGAAGAATTTTAGTAGTTATATTTATTTTAAGTTTTAGTTTGTGACGGCACTAGGAGAGGTTGAGTATAAGTTAAATTTTAAAAAGTTAAAAGTTAAACCCGCAGGTTTTAAGCTCGCGATTTAACAATGGCAAGTTGAAATTTTTTTAAATGCTTTATCGATAACCATGGGAGAAAATCCTCCGTCAGTGTTATTGCAAACAAAGGTTCTGAGGAACAAACTTTGAGGTCACGAAATACATAATAGTAAAAAGAAGCCATTTTTGGTACACCCGGGTGATATGACTTACCATGGAGCAGGAAAGAAACAAAAAAGAAGATTTTGACATGAGAAAGACTACACAAAAGTTCGCAAAATCTTTTCATCAAAAGTTTTTAACATGCCTACAGCCTTTTATCCTTTATTAAAGCATCAAAAGACTTTCTATTGAAATAAATTATCATTCTGTTCGATCGATAATCAAATATAAATTCTAGGGCATTTTGCATGATTGAGAATATTTGACAGAGTCATCTTTTAAGAGCTCTCATTATTTCTTGTGATTTTTTTCTGTTCTTAATTTAACACGCAAAATCATTTCCCTTTTAATTTTATTTTTATTTTAGGAATGAAAAATACACGTTAGAAAGCTCAATCTGTCGAATAAGGGAGGTGAGGGAGAATTGCATAGTTTTTTTTAGGGGAAAGGGGGGTGTCCAGTGTAACTACAAGACAATGTATGTGTAGTAGCATGGTTACACTGTAGAATTCTGTTCCCTTTGTATCTGATTTGTTTGGATGGAACCATTTTTTAAATTCCTCTCTGATTAAAATTATTTTCTCAAAAAAAAATTGTTTAAGTATATCATGCCTTTTGCAACGATTTTTTCAAGGCTATTACAAACGTTTACTCACTTCCTTCGTTCTTTCATACTATTAGTTTTCATTACTAATTGGATCGCTACGCTATGTGCAAAAACAGGCAGATTAAAAAAAATTATGATAATAATAATAATGATAATAATAAATTATAGAGCATAAGAATGTTTTGTCCACAATAGAAGCAAAGAATTTTCAAAAGGACGGTATGCAGCCTCATAAACAAGCGTAAAAATAATATTCAAATGATTGCTTATTTTTCCCAGTTTGGAATTTCCCTTTTAGAAGGCCTGCTATACACTGGTGTGCAAAAGTTAAGGACGAGACGGTTTTTCCAATATAACTTTGTACAAAAGCTTTCCAAATCAACACCTTTAATACCGTAAGATCCCCAATACGTAAGGACCTGAGTAATGTAAGCAACACTTATTAAAAGAGAAATCAGAGGGATAAAAAGAAGCTTTATTGAAAAAGTAGCATGGAGCGCAATGCGACTGAAGGCCGAAACATCCCTGTGATGGGTGTCCAGCAAGAAATATCCGGTCTTTAATAGGGGATATGATCTCCCCTGACTGCTAGGTAGGTTTCACATCATTTGTGCATGCTGGATATGCGGGTGTTAATGAGCTGTTGAGACACTGCTGCTCGTTCCTCTTGTAGCACCAATCGCAGTTTCGGAATCGTTACTGGCGATAAGTTACGTGCTGCCACGGGTCTCCCTAGTAAGTTCCGTACATGCTTGACGGGATTTAGATCCAGAGACCTTGCCGACCAATCCATGTGTTCAATATCTTCACTCTCCAACAGCTCTTCGACAGTAACTGTGCGATGAGGTGGAGCGTTGTCGTCCATGAAGAGGAACTGAGGACCCATAGCCCTTGTGAAAAGACGCATGTAAGGAAGAAGAACCTCGTTACAATAGCAGTCCCAGGTGACGAACCTCCTTGGGAGATATGAAGGTCGGTCCGGCTACCAAGCATTATGTCTGCTCGAACGAGAACTCCGCGACCTCCAAAACAGTCCCTTTTGATGATGTTGAAGGGGTTATTGCGTGTTCCCCGCTCTGTCCAGATGTGTATGTGTCTAGAATCGCAACTCAGACTAAATCTGCTCTCATCTGTAAAGAGTACTCGTCCCCATTCATTGTCTCTCCAATTCCGGTGTTCCCGGCACCACAGAGAACGCCTTCTCCGATGGGCAGGCGTTAGAGGTACACACCGTACAGGGCGTCGTGCAAACAGACCACCACCGTGCAGTCTTCTGGCCACGGTAAAACGCGATATCGGTCGTCCAGTCGCCTGTGTCGTGTGTCTAGCGATTTCTCCCGCTGTCTACCGCCTGTTTCGTCTGGCCTGTAAGGCAATATACCGGTCATCTTCGGGTGTGGTTCCTCGTGGACGACAACTACTAAACCCCCGGATAGCTGTTCCTGTAGTTTGAAATTGTCTCCAAAGTCGTGAAACGATGCTGTGAGCAATTGCGGACTCTGCAGCCACACATGTCACACTGCGGCCTTCCTCCAACTTCCCAATGATTCGACCTCGGGTAAAAGCATCCAGATGTCGTCTAACAGATTGATTATTCGCCATTTCTCGCTGAGGCAGCAACTCGGTGTGATTTTAACTGCTATAGGTCGTGCAATCTGTTTGCCAGAAATACTGATCTTACACCGACAACATGCGTTATTCTAGTCAGACTCCCCCATTACGTTTACCTGCATATCTGCGCATGTGCTACCATACGCCACCTTACTTAATCTCCTGATTGGTCTTTCTGTCCGCTCTGCCTCTTCGTTCAGCTGATATGCTAATTTTTCGACTTCGTCCTTAATTTTTGCACACCAGTGTATATCGATACTAGATACTGCAATATATGGGATTGTAGAAAATAAAAAAAGTAAGTATTTTATTATCTCTACTTCATTGAGAAACTTTCTCATTTTCTGCTTATTTATTATTATTTATATACTATCTGCGTTATCACGTTTTTAGCCCAAAGGAGCAATTTGCCCAGAAGGGTTATTAATTTCGTTTTGGCATTTTCAATTGGTTTACTCTAAAAGGCGTTTCGTTTTTCAAAGTTGTTGCCACCAAATATTACAGACCTGCATTAAAGAAATTAAAAAATCTGCATGAATATATGTATGTTTCTGGCACTGTGAAAAAACGACGGTAGCTAGAGACATCAAATTTTGAATAACGTAGTCTTCCACTGGAATAAGGGCATCTAGGAGCCGAAATGTGGAATCTGGAACTTGTTTTCTTACATATTTCATATTTTATAAAACTTAAACTAATTTTTTATTAACAAACATTACGATTTCAAAGCGAGCAATGACAACACTGCGCGAAAAAAAACATTTCCATCTCAAGCGCGCGAGACTGTGTATCGAAAATTCTAAAGATATTCTCTTTTAAATTATTTTATGATATTGCTTTTGAACTGCAATGTATGGTTTAAGTGCGAAGAAAATGATATTTAATAAATAAAGATAACACACAAAGCGCTAAAAAAGGCCCCTTTGGCCTTATATAAAATCTAAAAGCCTTCGTACTTTATATATATATTTCTTTTCTATACATGTTTTGTGCTATCTGCTGATACAACAAGTTTGTACGGACACGTAAATAATTTTATTCATGCTTCCTGCAAAAAAATTCTTTTAAGGAAAAATTACAGCTTGAAACCTCTTAGAGGTTTTTTTTTTAAATCGGGCTTTCCATTCAAATATGAGTTTTTCTTCTTTAATTTGCGTAATGTGTATAGCGCAATGAACAAATATTTGTCTCCCACGCAAGAAATCAATCAAACGGCTTGTTCTTAAAATTATCTTTAAAAGCAAAAAATTCTCTTTTGCGTCATCATCTCACAGGAATAATAAAAAAAATAACTGTTATTCAAAACACCGTGCTGTTTGAAATTAGACACCTTCATCAAATATTCAAGATCATCTTCATTGTTTATTTAGTAAAAAAAAACGGGAAGAGAAAAGCATTTATAATACATTAAGGAAACGTCACTGAAAAAAACACAAGAGCCTAATTATAAAACTGTTTCAAATTTCGGTATAATTATGCCAGCATAAAACTGCTCAGAAAGGGGATTTCTTTCAAGCAAACTGTAAAATCGAAGACAAAGTTAATGGGAGAAATAGATAATACGGATACTTCAACATGTCTTTCACTCTAAACGGCGGAATTCAATGTCGAAAGTTAGAGATTACGTAAAATTAATCATTATTTATTTTGATGGATTTTTTGATAGATTTGATGCAAAACTTGTGTGCCTCTCTGCAAGGTAGGTAAAATTAATGCCACTTTTTTTTTCGAGTCATAGAAAATTACCATGTTAACTTAAATATTTAGTAAATTTCTTAATTGCTAAACACTTGCGTTAGTATTCTGTTGCTAGGTGTTAATTTCAGGTGAAGAAATAATATCTTCTTCAGGAGTCCCTACATTGAAAAAAGAAAATACTTCTGAAAAATGTATTCGTATATCTTTTACAGATGTAAAACATCTCTGCTAATCTCAAGTTTGCGAAAACCTACAGCGTTCTTAAGTTTCTTAGAAATGTAAGATTTCATACATACGCTGTACTACTAGTCTCATGAAAGTTCAGCATTCTTATGAAAGTTTCCTCAAGCCGGAACCGAAATTAGAGTTCACTGTAATTTGTATCGGTAAAGATTTCTTGAGCATTCCCAAATTAAATCTTTTCCTCTGAATAAGCTATCGAAAGCTAAGAAACAATTAATATAACAAATACCGAATCTAAATATAATTAAAAAAATTTAAAATAAAACATCTAAAAGCTTTCAAATTTTATATAGCATCCACCATAATGTTGGTAAAATTCTAGATAAATTTTTATCTTAGAATTTTATCTTAGAAAAAGGAGTTATCCGAATGGGACGAAAATCTGTAGAAGTGATGTACATGTACAGAAAACAAATGGTTACAGTTTGAGAAAAATTGGATGATTTATTGAAGTAATAGAGCTTCACAAAGTGAAAAAATCAGTAACGCGTTTGTCCAACTCTGGGCCTTTTGCAAGCAATTATTCCGCTTGGCATCGATTGATAAAGGTTGAGGATGTCCTCCTAAGGGATATCGTGCCAAATTCTGTCCAAATGGAGCATTAGATCGTCAACATCCCGAGCTGGTTGGAGGGCCCTGTCCATAATCCTCCAAACATGCTCAACAGGAGAGAGATCCAGCGAACTTGCTTGCCAAGGTAATGTTCGGCAAACACTCAGGCAAGCAGTAGAAACATGTGCAGTATGGGGGCGGGCATTATCTTGCTGAAATGTAGGCCTATGGCGGCCTGACATGAAGGGCAACACAACGGCCCAACGTCGTGGACGTACCGCTGTGCTGTAAGGTTACGACGAATGACAACCAACGGGTCCTACTATGAAATGAAATGACACCCCAGACCATCACTCCTGGTTGTCGGCCTGTTTGCCGAAAGGCAAGTTGGTATCACACCGCTTTCCGGGGCGTCTCCAGACTCGCCTTCGCTGGTCGTCGGGGCTCAATTCCAAGGGGAACTCATCACTGAAGACCATTTTACTCCAGTCAGTGAAATTCCAGTCCGAATGAGCCCGACACCACTGCAAACGGGCTTGACGTTGTACAGAGGTCAATAATAGTCGGCGCAAAGGTCGCCGTGACCTCAGCCACCCTTTCTGTGAGCCGTCTATGAATGGTCCTTGCGGTGACTGAAGCCCTAGTTGCACGTATAATCGATGATAATGATGCATCTTTGGCTGTGAGTGCCGCTCTTACGATTGCTCGGTCTTCACGTTCTGTCGTTTCTCTAGGCCTAACGCTTCCTTCTTGACGCTGCGTGCGGCCATGGTTCACCCATTTCTGCTAACATCAGCTAATAGTGGCATCGCCTCTGCTCAAATGTCGAGCTATTCAGCGATAAGACCAACCAACTTCTTTGAGCTCAACTACAAGACCTCTCTCAAATTCTGACATCTGCGCATATCGTTCGCGCACCTGTATGCGAGGCATAGTTACTGTATACCAGAGTACACGGAATGAAATTCGTGAATAATTTATGACCTGGAATAGTAATTTCTCCTCTTAAATATCCTGGCAGTTGTGCAGATCAGATACGCTGTAGCGACAACCGTTCATTGGCAGCCAAAATGTAAAATTTTGCATTTTCCGTCGAAACGTGTATGCATATCAATTTGTGTCCAATTTGCTTTATATCTTCTCGGTGCGTCGTTTTTTTTTCTTGGTCTAAGAGTGTATATTAAAATATCCTCCAAAGTGTAAGTTTATCCTAATTTTGTAACAGTTATTTTAAGTTTATGAATCTTTCCTATCCATTCTAGCTTCAGCTTGCAATTTCCTACCAGAATGTATTTTCAGAAACGCGGTTAATGCAAATGAGTAAAAGCAGTATTTAAGTCGATGTTTCACCGACTTCGTTAGAGAGCTCGAGTTTCTGACTAGCGCGCGTTTGTCTTTGGCTACGTCTCTCTAAGCTATTGCTATGCTCGGCCCGACTTATTTAAAGGGGCCATCTACTTAGAATCTTGATAGCTTCGGCTGTATCTTTCAGTTAGCTTTAGTTAAGCTTAGTTAAGTTCAATTTCATATTAATTTGAGTTCAAGCCCAAGGGGAGGTTTTGCTGTACACTCCGAGTTAGAAGCTGATTCTGTCATATTTATTTTGAGAAATAAAGGGTAGTTAACCTTTCTTGAGTCTTACGTCTCTGTTCACACACTATAGCGATTATTCGCTTACCGGTGTTTGGGGTTTTCAAGGATTGAACCGTGAATTAAGAAGATAAAAGCCCACAACGCCATCAAGTATTAATAAACAAATACTTAATAATATTGATACATGATAGATAGATAATATTGTTATAGATAAATAATAATATAATTAAAAAAGTCTGAAAGCCTTCAGATTTTACATTATTTTCAAAGGGCGTTTTTTAACATTTTGATTTTTACCTTTATTTATTAAATATCATGTTCTTTGCACTTAAACTATAAAATTCAATTCAACAGCAATATCGCAAAATAATTTTAAATTGAGCATATCTTTAGAATTTCCAATAAGCAGCCTCACGCGCTGGAGATAATTTTTTTTCCAAACAGTGCTGTCATTCCTTGTTTTGAAGTCGTTCAGTTTGTTAATCAAAAATTTTTTAATGTCTGACAAAATACGAAATAGATGATAAAACAAATTCCAAATTAGGGCTTCCAGAAGCTCATATTCCGTGGAGGATAACGTTATTCAAAATCGAATGGCTCTAGGTACCGTTGTTTTATCACAATGCGAGAAACAGATACATTTATGCAGAATCTTCATTATTTAATTTCTTTAAATATAATACAGGGCTCTAATATTTGGTGGTGACAATTTCAAAAGTGAATCACCGTTTATAGTGAATCGACGCAAAATGCCAAAACGAAATTAATAGCTCTTCTGACCTAACGGTCCTTTCGGCTAATAATGTATACTAAAGTGCCAGAAAGAGAAGCTAATATGCGAAAGCATTTCGTTGGAAAAGAGGGCACGTTTCTTGCCGTGTGGTCCACAGTTTTATTTTTTTATGATATAGAACTTTTCTGCCCGCAATGAACTGCATACTATCCCACATGTGTTCTCTTACATAGAGATCTGCTGATTTATTTCACCATAACAAGATCTAAAATTACTTTTCATAGCTACCATTACAAGAACATATTTTTTAAAGAACTCATATCTCAAAGTGAACATAGGACATCAATTAATATGATTTTTCAGGAAGAGTGCACACAAAGCATTTACCTGGGAGAGATGTTTGTACACTTACGATAGCTAAGTCTGTATCTCGAGTGTAAACAATGTAATTATTGCTATGCTGACAATCTGTGGCTTTGAACATATTATTGTACTGTTTTTTCGGATATTTAGTGCTGTGGACCTACTTAAATTCCTTATCCAAGCCTACCTACATGTTTCTGTTGGATTTCTAACAGGGATGTGAAAAAGGTGTCGTCTGTCGTCTCACAGAGAGAGTGGGAGTCGCTGATATCATTCTCACGTGTGGTCCTTCTGTTTCCATCATTTGCAAGTTCTCATAACAGTTATTAGATTTCGATGGACATGAACAGGCATTAAGCACTCTCATGATCTACAGTCCCGGTAATCGACGTTTTTCCTACGATTGAAATTTGGGCCATGGTATGAATTTCTTTTTACACGAGGCACAGCACGACCTCTGATACCAAAAACAATAAGTAAACGTAATTTTCGAATAAAAAAATCGGCATTAATATCTGTCCTTCTGTATGCCTTCGAAGTATCATTAATCTTTCGTATAATATAAGCATGTCATTAAACGCAAACCATTTTCATATCCCACTATGTTCTATGAAAACCATCTGCACATCCCATAATATTCTACTTCTATGTGCGCTTCCTTTATGATGTAGCAGTTTCAATAGCCAACATTATAATTCCGTCAAGCGTAAATAACCTTATTTAGCGAAAATGCCAGTTCTGCTTATTGATATTAATAAAGACCTCCAAAAAGGTTTCTTCTCAAAGTACTTTAAAAATTTATTTCTTAAGAAAAATTCAGGTTAAATGCAATTAGTTCGAAGTTCACTTATTATAAACCGCAGACAGATTTTCCTAAATAAAGCATTTACGAAAACTATATTATTTACTTCCAAATATTCTTATTTGTGTAATAATTTTAGTCATTATACAGTATATGGAATTTCTTGGACTTAAGGCCTGGAAATATTCAATGTATAGGCCTTTTTACTTCCTTGTACGAAGTAAAAAGGAAGTATTATCATCGCGAAAAATTTCGGGTATCATATTTCAACGAAAATATCCATTTTGACCGCTATCGACCGCAATTTAAGGATGTTTTTGCGTACATCTGTACGTAAGAACAGAATAAAAGACTCTTTTTCCAACAAAAATTATAAAACTTAATTAGGATTGATCCTGAAGAGATTTTTTTTGTGGCGTCTCTGCATACGTACGTACGTGTGAACGTATCTCACATACCTCAAAAACAAGTAGCCTCAGAACATTTAAAATTTGTTTATAGGACTGCCATAACATAGAGATGTGCAGCTCCTATTTTGATTGCTATCGGCCGCACCAAAAATATATAAATATTTATTTTATATTCATCTTCTCTGTTAATAGGCTTAGTGAGCTCAGTTTCTTTATTCTTATATGTTTGTAAATTGTGCACTTTTTGCTTTAAAATGATTGAATTATGTTGTTATTATCTTCCGTTTAAGATTTTTAAAGCTTCGCAACAACAAAATAACGTCTTCTTTTTTATTATTGCGAATTAAATTATGCTTAATCCTTTCTGGAATTATCATTTAAGTTGTTAAATTATCCCATACATTGACTCAACGGCTACAATAAATTCAGTTTCTACGCCTTCAGTGTCGTTTTGCCGAGTGAGGCCAAAAGTAAACATTCAGTTTTGTGCATAAAAAAATCTGCCTTCTTGCCCGTTGGCCGAATTACGTGTTTTTGCGTAGAAACTCTAATTTTAATTGCAAAAATTTTCTTTAAATTGTGTTAACTGCATTTATGTTTTATATTTTTCAATTTTTCATAAAGATATTTTGAGGTTTTATGTATTTTTGCCTTGCCGTGAAATGAGAACTGAATTAATTGTATGAGAAATATACTTTAATGAAATTCGAGGAAATAAGTTTAAATGAAAGTCAGGAAAAAATGTGTATAATTTAATATTCCGTATAAGGTATATTCCGTAATATGGTGTACACATCAGAATTTGTAAAATAGTTTAATGATTTTGGTAACCAATATTTGTTGGACAAAGAGCGCCATTATTTTTAGACATACTATATTTGGCTTCCTTACTAACCAACTAATGTTGTTTGAAATTTTTTTTTGGGGGGGATCAAAAATGTATATTATTAAACGTTTTTTAAATACTTATTAAATAATATTTCTAGCAAAAGCATATTTATGCAACTATTGTCCTTCGTAAATAAATATTATAAAAAGCATTCTCGTACTGATAAATTTCATTTAAATTCTTTTAGCATTTTGTAGAATGTGATATTTTGCTCCTTTGGAAATTATTTTGTTATTAGTTGCAAAAATTATTAATTTTTTTACTTAATCTTTTTAACATAAGAGAACTCCAACATGTTCAGCAAACATAAATTCCATCCAATCTTATGCTGAACCAACATTTTTATGAGTATCTAAAAAGAAATCTCTTGAGATCTAAACAATTGTATTTTCCAAATTCCAGTTTTGAACACCCAAAATTCTTTCGAAAGAGAAAAAGTGTTGAAACTAATGTAAAGACTTTATTTCTTTTATCATTTGAACAGCATGTATCCACGAAATATAAAGAAAAACCATAAAAAAGAGAGAATCTTTGGAAGAAAAAAAGAATCGAAATAATGAGTGTATTCAAGGATGAGGAAAAAAATATGAAAATTTGTTAAAATATTTTTTTCTTTCCTGTTCAAACTCCGAAAACACTAAAACGTGACTTCCCCTGAAACACTCGGAATATATTTATTTTTTTCTCCTACGCCATTTTTTAGAAAGGCCTCGAAGTTAGCTTTTCAAATGAAAAAAACAAACAAAAAGAAATAGTTTGTTTTGAAATATGGAAAAGATAAAGAGAAAAAAAAATTAGTTGATGCCACGCAAGTCTTGGAAACTTATGAAATAAATGGCTTTATATTATTCTGTTATGTTGTGAGTTTGCTTAATTAAAACTTTTAAAGAGAGAGTAATCTAATGGACTAATGTAAATTGAAAACAGTAAAATTTGAAACACTCCCGCAAAAAATGTTAGGCAATAATTCATCTGCAATTAAGGTTTTTAAGTCTGGAAATGATTTTAGTAAAAATGCTTTAGTTGATTTGTTCTTAATTTTGACTCTTGTTTTCCAGTTACATATACAGATACAGGCGGGCCCCGGACACCAGAACTTTACCATTAGTTGTACAGGTATTAGTCGTACAGTCGCTGCACAAACTGGGTAAAATTCATAACAATTAAACAGCTTCGGATCACGAACAAATTTGGTTCACGAACAAATTATCTGAATAAAAGACACTTCGGATGTCGAACGGCTTCTTGAGTTATGAGTATTCAGATAGGGAACAAGTGATTTTTATCGATGTTTTCGGGTAATTTTATGAGATTTTCTCCCTTCTTTCTGCATGCCTTTGTGATATAACGGTATAAGGTATTTCTCCCGCCTTCTTCGCATGTCTTCGGCATGTTGTGGTCAGCACGCTCGACGTAGTTTGATTGCCGGCGAAGGCGTTGTTCATTTTTCATGCTTACTGCTTCGAAATAACCTAATGTCTCTACAACGGTATATTCGAGAGGTCCAGGTTCCGATCTCGTCGAGGGCATTGCACATTTTTCACGTCTCTTGCTTCAAAATAACCTAATGGCTCTCCAAATGGAGCGCCAAAATAAAAGGCGGTGGAGGATGATTCTTCACTACCACTTTGGAGACTGGGTCCTCTAATCTCCTGTCATCCTTTAAAAGGGTATGTGTATAAAATATTTTCTCCCTTCTACCAGTAGGCCTTCGTAGTCTTTCGGCAGAACACTCGGCGAGTATTCGAGAGGGTCCGGCGAGGGCATTTCGCATTTTTCACATCACCTGCTTCAAAAACTCATAATGACTCTACAATGTCTGCCACAGAATTAACGCTCAGTGACTTCCCGAAACATGATTTCATTATTTCCCGTTGCCTAACTCTCATTAATAAACCTTGGCGAAAGTGATTTATAATACCATGCATTTGATCTGGAGGAAGTTATACCCAGATTCTGTTACAGGTGAAAAAATGAAGGTTTTTAACACAGCAACGTTTTTGTTATCTACGGTATTGTATTTTTAGGCTTAGGCGGGGAAGCTAATAACGAACATATGGAAGAGTTACCATAAAAATCAGTTCATCCAGCTAACTGCAACAACTTCAGGAGCAAGATGAAAAGGCGATAGGGAAAAAATGTCTTCAAGGAATAAGGAAGAGAAAATAGCCTAGTTCTTCGGTCTGCAAAAGTTTTGCAACAGGCGACAAGCTTTGTAGCTTGCCCCTAACGATACCACCTAGCCATGTCTCACTTTTTAAAAGACAGACAGTAACATAGCACGTTGGTGAAATTTTCAGTTAAATGGAGACCAGATGGACTCAAGCACAGTCGAGTGATGCTCAGAGGTATAAAAAAAGGTGAAAGAGTTAAGTCCCAGCTGCTTGATGATTTAATGGAAAGAAGCACCTCACCTAAACACCATCGTCTCTTTCCTTCTTCTTCTTTATCACTTTCTACTTATACCATTCCATCCTGTTCATAGGTATAGTTAAATCATCAAATCGTTTTCATCTTTTTTCTATGTTTAATACTGAGTTTATCTTGCTTGTTTCAGGTTTTATTACTTCCATTGACTTTGTATTATGTTGATCCATATTTAAAAGCAGATTTGGCAGCTGAAAAAGATAAATATTAGTGTGCGAAAAGAAGAAAGCAGCGAAACAGCATCTTAGCGAGAAAAGAGTTAGAAGTTATGAAAAATGGAAGTTCATCAAAAGAAAGGTTTCAGTTCTCGACTGAAAACCAGTTCACGCTTGATTCATGAATTCATGGGCCAGAAGACTGTTGCGTAGATGAGTACTGGTACGAAAGTTACACTGACTTAATGATTAAGACATCATTTTTATTTTTAACATGAGCGATAATTCAGAAATACATCTTTGTTTAAAGCTAGTGAAACACTAAAGATACTAAACATGTTCCACAATTTTGACACTACATTTCAAATAATAAAGAATGAAGGCAAAGCAACAGACGTGGTTATTTAAGCAGCAGCAGGAGAGAAAAAGCAATGCCTAATCAAATAGGACCGAAGTTAATTCTGAGCAGCGATTAGTTTAAAGATGTCGCAGTGCAGAGAAAGAGTGACGTAACATGCAGCAGAGAGACTCAAAATGGTGTAAAGTGTATCTTTGAAGTGGGGATGTGTTTAATTAAAATTTATTAAGTTGAAGATCTATTAACAATTTAATCCAATTAAGTTTAACAATTTTGTTTCATATTTTATATTTTACACACACATACACACCACTCTCACCAGGCTTAAAAGTTCTAACCCTGCCTTTATTTTGGCCATCGTTAGACGTAGTCATATACCTCGAACTACAGAAGCGTTTAAATGACAAAAATATTCATGTTTTGTTACTGTCAAATTTTAAAAAAATAATTAATTTTCGAGGAATAATGAAACCTAACGTTTAATGGGATTTCCTAGTTCCTGTACTTCTAGTTGGAAAGGTATTACAGTTGTAATAAAAAAAACTAAAAAAAATCGACTCCTGTACGACAAAAATTGGCCAAGATATTTAATGTAAAAATTTGCAATTGTTGATGTCATTTACAACTTGCCTTGTAGAATCGGTTAATTAAGTTAAGAATAATTCGAGGAAAAAAGTTTAAATGAAATGCAGTAAAAAATATGTATAATTTGATAAGTTGCACAAGGAAATCTGTTTCACATTAGATTTGTTTTTATCATGGGATGGTGATTTTTAGTTTTTCAATAACACTAATTACTTTTCATGCCATATTTTAAATATCAACCCTGTCAGCAAAGTTCTTACGAAAATGTTAAATAATATGCTGTAGGAGGAACAATAACATATATATGAAAAATGCGTATGTTTATTTCGAATCTGAACAGTAATCAACAAATCGAAACATTCCATTTTGTTTTAGTATGTCGGTCATGAATTCAGAAGCAGACGCATTTAGAGTTTGCGATATTGATTACTTTTCCGATTCAGCATGGTTTCAGATACGGTGATGACAGACCCTGGGATTATCGATGTAGACTGCACTCTTTAATATCGATTCTTAGACGTAAATAGGTCAAGATTTGTTCCCTTTCAGTTAGAGGATACAGATTCACAACTGTTGCAAAAAGAAAAGCAGAAATATATCTAAAACGTATTCCCCACAAAACTAAAATATTGGAAAAGGCAAAATTGAAACACAAAGATACATATTCCAATGGAACGGTATTCAAGGAAGCGGAAATTCCTAAAATAAAATACGAAATTACTTTTTTTTTCTTCTTCCCAAGACTATAATTCATTGAGCAAGTGCTAGAGTAACAATTTGGTGATTACTGTTTTGGTACTAAGACAAAATGATAAAAAATTGATAAAGTTCAAAGTATGTTTTAAATAACAACTGAGTAACCAAAATTGTAATGTGGTATTATGAAAGAAAATTAATAATTCACAACTGGTTAACAAATAATGCTAACCAACAAAGATTGCATTACAGGATAAAGGTTTGTGTTTCATATATACGTGCTAGCTAATTTCAGATACCCAAGCTGATTTTTATTGTTACCCACAGATATTAGTTGGCATCATCGTACATCGACTTCTTCTGATAACTGTTGGAAATTTGCATTCCTCTCGCTAGCGAATGCGCTGAGCAGAGAAAGTGAAGTATACAATTGCGCCGAAGTTTCCTCCAGAGAGCAGACAACAGATAGACAGTAGGCAGCAGGAGAGAGAAAGGATTGTGTGTTTTTCCTGTTCTGATGGTGCTGAAGACTGTTCTTCCTGCCATGCCTATCCTATAAGGTTCTTCCTTCAATCTCTTGACTATTTTCGTGAGCATAAACTGTGAAACCTTATGTGGAGGACAGTGAGCAGATCTAGGCTATATCCTTTAGTGTTGAAGAACTACAAAGTCAGAAGGAGGGTTTAAAAAGTGACCCTTTAATTCAAATATTTACAACTCTTCCAATTGAGAGTAAGCCACTACTTGGGCTGAACTAAAATAATATTAAACTAAAGTGTGTTAACAAATTCAATACCTAACTTAATTCTAAATAGGAACTCTTAGTGTGCAATTATGCGAATTTGACTAGAAAACACTGGTAATTGCAAATTGCCTATGAAGGCGAACTTTCAGTAGACAGAGGAAATCTTTATGCGCACAGCCTTACGGCGATAAATCCAAGACTCTGTCTTTCCCCTCGTTAACTCTTGCCTTTTAAACTGCTAACAGATATATGCGATTTGCATAAATATCTCACTCGCGCTAAATTCGGGCAGCAACTGAAACTTTGAGAATTCGATAGGAAAGTTCAAACTAAAAATAATTTGGTTAATTAAAATAATGAATGCTACAATCCTAGGTGTTTGTCGACGTGGCCAGCAGCCGTGATGTTCTCAAGCGTATCAAGGGGATACATAGAATCCTAAAAAGGAACAGCACAGTGGAAATAGAAATCTAGCCAAGCATTCCGGATTATTGTTGTACATCGCCATGTACCTGCCTGTATGAATGAACTGTGAAGCAGGCATCCAATCATGTTGTACCTCTCAAGTACATTCGTTGTTATCCATCGTATGAGTACACTAATGTGTCATAGTCTGACACGATATGTTCATCTATCTTGTTAAACTTAAGGAAAGCAACCGATTAAAATTTCACGTTTTCAACTTAATGCAATTTGTACACTTCTACAATAGAGAACCTCGGTTCTACACATAACACTGCGTTTAACGCTCAAGACCTTTTGACGAACAAGAATTTCAAAATCAGCAACAACATTTAAATGTTCTCTAGGAAAAAGGCTGATATATTTATGTTTAAATTGTACATATAAGGACGAAATTGAAGTTTAAAGCATGTCTAATTCAATTAATGATATCTTTCAATACTTTGCTTCCACTTTTTAGTTGTCTTTAATAAAGAAAAACGTCCCAGGAGTACTATCAGCTCTGACTGCCAATTAAAGATTTTACAAAAATTTTAAAAATTATTTCTGCAACAGATCAAGTACTTACATAATTAATTAATACTTGTAGACTTGAAAGTTATAAGTGAGACTATTAAAATGATTTAAAAATATTTTTTTTAAATTAGGCAAAAGACCGCATAGAGTTTGGTGTTTTTTTGATACCATAAACTGGATTCAAAACTCTAAAAGAAGATATGGGAATTATTGGTATGTCCTGTTACTACCACATAGACAGGGAAGTGGTGTAAAGGGTCCTTTTTTATTAACTCAAATAAAGTTAACAGTCGGCACCAACCAGTGCTTGCAGAAGCCAATACGTTTGGCTTAAATCAAAGCTAATGGATAAACTTAATATTAATGAATTAAATCTAATCTAAACCAGTTTAACTAGCGCAAAATGGTCGTCGCAATAGCGTCGAATGGTACGCGCAGACACTGGATGATGCGTTACAGACTGAATGGGCTGAGCTACGGTTCGTGATGAGACTGAGCGATCCGTCACTGCCATGCGTACAGTGTTCCTGTCATCACGTGAAGTGGTGCACTGAGGTGGATGCGATCGCATACGTCGGTCCGTCTTACCTTCCTGCATCCAACGGTCATATATCTGCATTACAGTTGTTTGCCTTCGTCCAGCACGACTAGCGATCCACACTCTCGGTAGGCCAGTATCCTTTTTCGAACTCGGATACTTGATCAAACGATGATTGCTGTTTACTACGAGGCATAATGGATCGTTTTTTTAAAAAAACCACAAGATAAACACAATTGGCGAACTTGAAATCGCCGAAAACTCGAAGCCTGAAATAGTGCTTTGAAGTGTCGCCACAGGCGCCCGTGATGTGCGTCTTCGCTGAAATTCTAATCTTTTGCATATCTCACCTCCGCTAATGCATGTTGTAAATTTTATGTTATTTGTATGCTTCCTTCAGTGTGTTGCATTTACGGTGGCTCGCAGTGTATAAACCTATTACTGTGAAGAGCTTTGTTGCAACTCTGAATTCAAATTTTTTGGAATTAAAATCCCCAGAAATAAATGTCTTGGTGTGAGTAACGAGAGAAAAAAAAATTGTTCTTAGGAGTTTATTGGTTCTTAATGTAAATTAATACAATATACAAAATTAATTCTTAGCAAGAAAATTGTTCAGCAATTAAATCCAAGCCAAGACGCTACATGTTGCTCAGTCAAGAAAATCTGCAAATACTTCCTGGGCTTCAGGCAAGCAGGGAGTTGTGGATAGTCATATGAAATCTTAAGATTACTGGAAATGCAACATGTCTTTTAAACTTCACTTTATGAGTTCCCATCTACATTTCTTAGCTGTTAGCTTTGAGTACGAAGAATGCATTCACTAAAATAGTTTCTGATGTTGGGAAAAGGATATAAAAGCTACTGGATCTCTGATAAATTTTCTAACCTCTTCTGGGTCCTCAAGTGTTCCTAAAGCATATACAATACCCAATTATATATTTTTATCGTTTAGGTCACTGGTTTTATTAAAGTACTTTATAAAGTTATGAACAGTGTCCATGTGCAATCATACAAAATTTAACGTTTTGTATTGAAAGAGGTTAAATAGCACTTAAAAGATAATAATACAGTACATGTTTTAATAAATGAAATTGTAGAGAAACTTATTCGTTATACATTTCAAATATGCAAGAATGGATGAAAATGCCATGCGTTAACAAGATTTAATATTTCGTGGTTGTCTCTTATGTTTGATTAATTTCCATGGGAAAGAATATTTCTAGAGTAAAAAATCTGATATAAACACCACATAACTTCCTTGCACGGCCTATTAAATTATACACATTTTTTGCTGCGTTTCATTTAAAATTATTTCCTCCAATTTAAATCAAGATATGTTTCTAATCCAATTAATTCAGTTCTCAGATCGTAGAGAGAAAAAATACATGAAAACTGAAAATAGCTTTATAAAAATTGAAAAATATGGGAAAACATAAAATGCCAAATACAGTTAAAATAATTAAAAATTATATTTTTGCAACTAAAATTAGAGTTTCCACGCGAAAACAAGCAATTCGGCCAACGGGTAAGAAGGCAGATTTTTCAGTGCAAAAACTAAAAGTTTAGTTTTGGTCCTACTAGGCAAAACGACGCTGAAGGTGCAGAAACTGACTTAATTTACTATTCTGCAAGTTTAAAATGTAAACAAATATGACTGCTTGTTAGGCTTAGCTGCACTTAACCTACTTTTAAATTGCTGATAATTCTAAACCTATTGCATTCAGATTAACTAAAGGCATAAAATCCTTAAAACCTTAACCGCAAGATAAGAGCAACATAATTTAATTGTTTTTAAAGTAAAAAATGCACAATTTACAAACATATCAGAATAAAGAACCTGAGCTCACTGAGCCAAGTAATAGAGTGAATACATATATACATTTATTTATATAGTTTTGGTGTGGTCGCTTATAATCAAAGAGCAATGTGCACAACTGCATGTTATAGCAGTCCTATATACAAAATTTCAACATTCTGAGGCTAATGGTGTTTGAATTATACGAGATACATGCATAGGTACGTACGTACGTACGTATAGACACAAAAAATCTCTTTTGAATCCATTTTAAATCCATTTTGAAATCCGTTTTGAGAGAAAGAGTCCTTTATTCTATATTATGTGCAGATGTCTTTCAAAAATATCCTTAAATTGTATTCGATAGCACTCAAAATGGATATTTTCGTTGAAATATGATACCGGAAATTTTTCGTGATTACAATACTTCCTTTACTTCGTACAAGGAAGTAAAAATGTTTCTGTTAAAAGGTAGTGTGGTATGATTTTCTTCAGGGGCAAAATTTATTTTATTCAAGATTGTTCAAACTAAGCAAGGGAATTTCGGCTTGTAATGAGTTGCATCTTGGAACATTTTTCAAAGAAAAAATAGTTGCTCCTTAGCTTACAAATGAGGAAACTTATGAAAACTCTTTTGCAGTTAATCAGTTTCTTTAAGAATCAAGAACTTCAAAGCTTAGTATTTTATTCACTCTGTAGATCAAGTTCTGCAAGAAAAGTATAATGATTAACCAGTAAGTAAGATTAATAACCAGCCATTAAGAGGGATAAAAATAGCTTCATCAGAACAAATGAGGACAATAATAAATAAGCAAATGATGTAATCCAGTCATCAGCAATATATTCAGTATAAGAATCCTAATTAGCCGAGTCTAAGGGAAATAAATTAATGAGTAATCTATCTCAAAGAGCTGCTTTTCCTCAACGAATATCGTCTAGTATAAAAACAGACACTAAAATTTCTCAGAAATTGCTTTTCAAATCTTGGCACTTTTGTGATTCGATAAGGAAAGGTATGCATCTTAGAACAGGATAATGGAAGAAAGAAAATGCAACTAGATCTAAAATGTCACGCAAGAAATAGCTTAATCCCAACAAAGGAATAGTAATTACAGTTAAATATTTTAGCCCAGAAAATAGTTCTTAAATAATAGAAAAACTTGTAACATTGTTAATTAAAATATGTACGTGTACAATATATTTGGAAAAGATGATTACGGGCTTTATTTTTCAACATTAATCCTACAGATATCCCAGTGACATTGCCCCCACCTAAAAAGGAATTTTGTGTAAGCATTTTTCAGCGTAATAAATGCTACTTGTGTGTAAATATAAAACCAACACTTTTATGTTGACCCTGTACCAAAGAATATGGGAAAACTTCGCAGAAGCAGAAGTGGCTCCCTTCCAACGAAGAGGGAAACAACTGCGCATGCGTAAAATATCTGTCGCCAAAAAGCGCCAAAGCTCGAAGCTGAATGTCGAAGTTGGTTTGGACAGGTTCGACCGTTACGTTTAGCAAGAGTTTAAACAAAAAAGAGGTTCTTTGGTTTCAAGTAGCAATATGGACAATGGATGTTCAACAGCCAGTGAAAGTGAAACTTCACCTAATATTTCATCATTTCCGAGTTTAAATTATCGCGAGAAGTCAAAGAACGATTCATCTTAACCCGTGTTCCTCAATTTCCTATACACGTCGCGGAGGAGGAAAATGTCAGCTAGGTACCAAACAACCGGCACATAACAGAGGGGAAATTCTCGCCAACAGATTCCGTCGCCAAATCCCTTGGCGAATGTTCCCTTTTCTTTGTAGCGGCGACAAAGTGGTTTACATTACGTCTATGGAGCCTTTCCTTCTTTACATAGAGGTTCTTTGCCTGTACACACCTACACGTACAAAAAACGAATAACACATAAATCGACAGAATACTTGATTGTGCTGTATAACAAATATAAATAGCAGGCCGAGAAACAAATGTAAAGATACCATAGCAATTCTTACGTTACTTCCTATTGCTGTAATATTTTTACATCTGCTATAGCAAATAAAATACTCCGTCTTCCATACTTCTACAAGCAAAATTCACACACATATGAGAAAGTAAGTTCCACGAGACCAGCTACAAATGTTTTAGTAGTACAATTTTGTAATTAAGCTTCCTGACACCAACTTGTTAGCTAAATTGGAAGCAATAACTACTAAATGAAACAAGTTTTATTTTATAGTGGTTTCGTAATTCTAGTCGAAGAGTGCGAATTTACATAGGCAATCCATGATAAAGTCAATAAATGTATTCCCGACTAAATTCCCCATTTTTGGCGTAAAGTTATGAAGAATGTTTTCTTGAGCAAACAGGAATATTTTACCAAATAAAATATATAGTCAGGGGGTTCTATAAGGTATTTCTCCTTCCTTCTTAGCATGCCTTCGTGGTGTAATGGCCAGCATACTCGGCACATATTTGAGAGGCCAGAGGTTCGAGTCCCGGCGAGGGCATTGCTCATTCTTTATAACTCCTGCTTTCATTTCTCCTGCTGGCTACAGAGTTCTGCTTCTTGAATGTCATAATCCTTGTTTCTGAACTTTTGGTACTAAACCGTCAAAATGTCATATAATACAACATTAGTACCTAAAGCTGTACACATAATTTGGTGACATTCTGTAGCTGACGTTTTGAAACAGAAATGGAAATAAATTTTGATTCTAATCTGGTAGCGTGATAGTTCCATTTCAGACACCATGCACTTAATAATAATGATACGTTTTTGCAAATTTCACAACACCGTATTCTAAAGCAAGTCTTCTTCTTTTAAATGCAAAAAATGGTGTAACAAAATTAAACACGCCAACAAAAACTTTTTGCGCAGGCGACATTTGCGGTGCCGGGAAACGTTCGTTAAACCTGATATGGTTAGAAATTTTTTAAAAAGTTCAATCAATCATGGTTTGCAAACAGAAATATTTACGATAGAAATAGAAGAAATAAAATCTTAATTTGGATTTTCAATAGCCCGTTAATTTCACTTTTAAACTGGTTTCTTTTCCCTCACTTTATTTGCACAAACCATTTTTTAATACCTCTAAAGACTTACAACAATATTCCTGTTAAAAATATCTTCGTTTACATATATGCTCAGAGCTGAATCTCTTGCAATGCGTCATAGATGTCTGTCAACTTTGACATGTATTACTTTTCTTTATACTTTCACGCATAAAACGAATATTTATGCCTTCTTCATCATCTTCGTGCAGATTTTCTGTATCACTTTTACGAAAATGAACACATAAATTTCCAATTTCTTTTTCTTGGGTTAACACGCACAGCCCAACTCTGTAAGTAACACGTATCGTCTGCCCATGTTAAGCGATCTTTATGATATTTCTGCAGATGGGAGAAAAAAACTTATCCGTTTGCTAAAAATAGGTAGTCTGATTTACGGAGATGTGCTGATTTATCCCACGCTTTGATAAGATCCTGCCGCAGTCATTCGTTCATTACCTCGTTTTCAAATACTACTTGGTACACAAGCATCAAATTTAGCCCACTGAAAACAGCCTTAACCTTTCCAGCGTATAATAAAAACAAAGAATGTTAGTGTTTATATGGGAGGGAAAAGTCTGAAACATTCCAGTCTGCCCTAAAATACGAATCCAGCTTTCCTGTCACGCTTCTAGCAATAGGCCCACTGTTGGTGAGTGGACTTTAGGAGTGGACTGAATTTTTATTCTATCACGCGTTTGCGCAGATCCTGCAGAATCATTACAAGCATAGAATGATATAAAGAATCAGACCAGATGGCATATCACCTGGGGATTCTTGCAATTTAATCATATTAATGTCTATAAAATGGGAACTATTTTGACTCAGGCTAAGGAAATACACTATATTGCGATTTGTACACATTTTGGGTTCAACATTTTGTCTATGATCTAATTCAACAGTTGTTTCATTACATAATCTATATGTAAAAATGCTTCCCCTCTCTCAGGTATAAGATTATATATTCTGATTACCATCTGTTAATAGAGATTAAAATATCAATATCTTCTGGCTTGGAATTTCTTAAATTCTTTACATTTTTAAGGTGAGGTAACTGGCTTTCAGGATAGAACTCAAGCTATTACTTGACAATAGCCATATCTAAAGCTGGAATGATTGTGGATCTGATAGCAGCTCTCAATACTAATCTGCGTCAAGGTTATTGAGGTAGCACGAATGACTTTCAAAAAATGGTTCAGCTGAGGTGTATGTCTTTAAAATTTTGCACTGAATAAGGACGTTCTAAATAAATATTTTGCCCCTTTCCTCCACTTCTATCTTGGTGTCAAGATGAACGAAGCAAACTGCCTGAGCTTGTCCTCGCAGTCGACAATATACATGCTCCATATGGCTAGCCAAGGCTTTCAATGGCTTTGAAACAGCAGTTGGCTCAACCTGATGTCTTTCGAGGTTGATCTGACTGATTCTTCTTTCGTTTATAATATCCATGGCATTGTCGTATAAGTGTTTCACAACCAACAGATCCAGCTGCGTCAGATTAGCCAGCCAACAAATCCAGCTTTATATTAAGTGTATCTGATATAAAAGAACACTTAAAACAGACACGAGGAATAGTTTCATTTTTTTCAGACAAACATCCTTTGATGCAGACACAGATAGCTCATTACAAAATGCGTGGTTTTTCTTGAATAGTTACACAAATGCTTCTACTTCTTATATTTTTTAAACATATTTGAAGAAAGAAAGAGCGGGCGGAAAGCTTGGAAGCCAGAGAAACTAAGCAGAGTTACGAAATTTCCAATATGGAAATAAAAGTTTTGTTAAGAAAGAATCAATTTTAATGTGACTTCGTTCTTATTAGTTTGTAATGGTTTCAATTTGAGAATTTTAAAATTATTATAGGGTGAAACTTTCTTTAAGTACTTGCGTCATTAATGCTACATAATAGTAGTGTGAGAAGCAATAATTTTGAAATGATAAAGTTTAAAAAGATTTATTATAACATAATGAAGTGCAGGTAAGTTCAAAACTTACTTTCTCATTCGTTTACTCGCAAATTAAAATATGTAGCGCCGATTGAGACTTTAAGTATGCAGTAACGTAATATCCATGAAAACTAATGAATCTTCGTATTTATTAATTTTAAAATGACCTAAGAAATAAGGAATTGAACAGGGGATTCTCAGTTATTACAACATGCGCAATTAAATACTACATAATACAAGCTTTCGCGAATCGGGTTAAATATTTTATTAGAGGAAGTTGATCGAAATGACAGGAGAAGTTAAGCATGAAAGATGGACGATCTCACAGATAATTCGATAAACTAAATGTTAGTTTATCAGCTATTCGCTGAGTATGGAATGAATAATAGAGAAGCATTATGTGTGGCAGATTTAACAAATGGCAAAAGCATTAGATATAATGCACTTCGATGATTCGAAAATATTTTATAATGCATTAGCTAACATAATTAGGTAAACTGTTGGGATTTCAAGGTATTGTTTCGACCTCGTGGCACAGTAGAATATATCAGTTATTATATCATGGAAATAAAATTATTGCTACAACAAAAGTTATATTCTAAATTCTAAATTTATGAACTTATGTAATAAGGCATATTATAAGCTAACGTACTTAGCACGGCTTCAGTTGCTACTGAAATCACTTGTTAATCTAATAAGCTGCTTATCGTCATCAAATGCTTTGGAGAAGAATTAAATAATATTTGTGAAACTTATGGTTTCATTGTACGTTGTTTTGTTGCGTAATATAAACATTAACATGAACATCAACAGCTGAAATATTGAGTTCTAACATATTTATGAACAATCTACGAAAAGCTTGATGATCATTAAAATTATTTCGAAATATATCAGTGGTACAAATTAACTATCAACTATTATTTCCCCGAGGGGTAATGAATTAACCTACGGGCTTTCGAAGAAAAGTATTGTTAATTATCTTCATGAATCGAACCATATTTGTTGTTAGCAACAAAAACTTTAGAACCATCTTTAGTTGGAAGTTTCAAAGCATTATATGCACTTGCCCTGTCTGATATCATTGCATACTGAATTAGTCATATCTTAGTACTTGCAGAATCATTGACATATGATCCCTCTAAAATTTAGTTTAAGTTCGCTGACTCCCCCCGGGAGTCGACGTAGATAACTCTGCGAAGATTCAGGCCAGGATCCTTACCCAAGCAGTCTCGGCCACTGGGGTATACAAATTACAAACCTAGTGGTTCTGGAGGTCCCGGAAAGGTAATCCATTGGCCGGCCTGTGGGTGTGGTATGTCATAGAGCAGCCGTTTCTAGTATTCCGGGGGTGACGCCACCGTTTGCTGGGTAATGGTTATGGCCCTCTGCAACAGGTAGCCCGAGCGACTGGTAGGTAGCAAACTGACCACCAGTTGCGCCTTGGGGTCTTAGTTACTCTAGGTGCATTGGCGCCGATACCTCCAAGGTTCTGAGACAGGGGTTGAAACCCTGGGCCTAGTTCGGAGGGGGTAGGAACCCTAAGTATCCTTAAGTTGACGGGAAGAGGAAGTCCTAAAATCTTATCTTAAGTTCACTGAGATTCTTTGTCATTGTTCGTGAAATTGTGACTTTTGTATCAAATAGAGACATTACTGGAGAATTAATTTATTCTACAGTGTTGCAGCACGCTGCTTCCCACCTGAATGACTTCACAGTTTGTTTTCGGTCCTTAAATTGTAAATTATACTTCTAAAGAACACGGATATTCTTACCTTAAACTAGAACTCAGCAGTTTTCTAAAATCAATAACATAGATTCTAATAATTAATTGATTACAAATATTTTGCCCGATGTTTTTAATTTCTTAAAGCTTTATCACACGTCGTCCTATTTTGGGACTGCGAGCTGTTTCGAGCAGTTTTCTTCCGGATTTGTCCAAGAAAGAAAGACGTAACACGTTTTGTTTTCCTTTCCGCAAAAAGTTGCAGACTTTTCGAGTTTTAGTCAATAATTTATTAGTATCAAAGCTTCATCTCTGGGATTATTATGGGGAATATTTCATTTCCTTTGCAGGGTAGCACTAGTTATATGAATTTTGCTGTTTTTGCCGAGTAAAGGAATGAAGCAAATATTTGTTAGATTAAGATTTTATGCAGCTAATAATACATAAACAAAGGAAAGCATTGTTCAGCAATAAGGTTCGCAAGTATTTTTAATTGGTTAAAAATTTAACTTCTGTGTTGTAGAAATTTTGGATAATATTGAAGTTTAAAGCAAAATTGTAAATAAAAAATTGCACCTGATAATATCGTAAAATAACTTCAAAATTTTAAAGGAACTACTTTACAACTGTTTACTACTTCTAAACTTTAACAAAAGCATTTAGCTAGATCTCTAAAAGATGATGCAATATAATCATTAATAAAAATGTTGCATCATTTATTGGGGACTATCAGGTATCACAATTTGAAAAGGAATTTAAAAAACTTTAGAGATGAGTTTTGAGACTTAGTAATTTGAAATACTGAAAGGTGTTATATTTGTTACATATACACAAGTTTCAATTTACCTTCACTTGGTAGAAGTAAAATTTTAAAAATATTATTACGAATTTCAATCTAATACGAACCCGTAAGCACGCAGCAATATGTTGACTTTGCTTACTCACTTCTGAATTACATTTAAGAATTTAAACAAGAATCAAGATGGAGAGAAAATGAACATTTTTCTTCGTCTATGGAGAATAAGAATCATGACTGTCAAGTTGATTCCACATTTAATCAATCTGGAATACAAAAGTGTAACATTTTTATATGTATTGTGTTTGAGGCCCAGTGTGGTGAATCTTGAAAGACTTACATGCAGGAAGCCCTATGGAAGCCAGAACCAATTGACTATTGACCTAGCCAGAACGCCGGGATTGTTCCCAGTTGACCCCCGAATAAATTACTTAAGAAAAATAGAATTAAAAGTTAACAGTACAGTGCATTCGTAAATAGGTTCCCTATCGATGGACTGTGCAGAATTGCAAAAAACACAGTTGCTTCACTTCCTTGTAATGGATAATGTAGCTTAATGGCTACAAGAATTATGGCTACAAGATGGCAACTCTGTTGCAGAAATTTACTAGGAGCTTCAGTTCAGTTCCTATTTTTCCTCGAAGTGAGTATTATTTTTGCTTAAAACCGTTGTAGATATACTAGTGAGACAAGATAGTAATTCAATAATTCTCTCCTCGAGATTCGAATCATGAATCTTCAGCTTGCTAGATGGATGGGCTACCGTTTACACCACAAGAGCACAAAGAGAAAAATGCGATAATTCTTTACACCTTAAGTGAAATTATTTGCATTTCTGCGGATTTCTGTTTCGGTAAAAATCTATTTTCTAGCATTTGGAACATTTGCAATGATTAATTTACTCTCATACATACATAAGTGAAAGGAAAATGGATTTCGATTTTTTTAATGAACTTTCCTTTTTCACACTACAATAAAAAGCAGTGTATGACTCTTTTCAGGTCATAAACTACATTTAAATAATCATATTACATTGCGTAATTTTGTTTTGTTTCTTTTGAGGAAGGGCCACATAAACTACATTTCTCTTTCGTTGTTGACGAGAAAGAAATGCAATTTTGGGTCAATTTCTACAACCCATGGAGTCATTTTAAAATCTACATTTTCTTTTACATTCAGCAATATATGTCATAACACTTTCTTCTTCTAAGCGTCTTTTTGCGTGACAACATATTTTTCAGCTTTTGGAAGAGACATTTAAAGATAAGCACGAGTTCGTGTTTATTACCTCTCCTTTGTGAGAATGTTAATTTAGATAATGCATATATCATTTTCCTTTTCCTAAAATAATTATTTTCTCGAAAAAAACCTCTTTAAATTAAGCTACAAACTTGGATTTAAGAAAGCAGTTGGCCCTGTGAAGTGAAAGTAAATCTTGCCTGCAAATTTGAAATTTAATTTTTATAACTTATAATGATTTTTGCAAATGTATGAAATAATAGCAGTAAAATATTACATCTGGCCAGTGAGACAGGAGGAACAACTAAGCTAATTTATTGGTACGGAGTTTAAGAATAATTATGCAAGCTAAATATAGTTAATGACAACTATATTAAGCTCAATGAATGAACTATATTACATTCTTACTTGCTCTAGCGCTCTTCTCCTGCCTGCAAATATATCAGCAGAATGTCTTCTTTGGTGTCAGTCCCAGTCTTCCACTATGCCGTTTTGGATAACTCAAATCATCTAAAAGCGTTGAATAATTAGAGTCATCCAGATGATATAGAAGAGCTGAACCAGAAAGTAATAAATACGAAGAATAAGATGAGTGTGGCATGACGAGGATCTTCGATATCTGATCAAGTCAATTCAAGCTTAAACCTTCAAACTCCATTTGACCGAAATGGTTAATTCCTAAAATTATAAGTGTCGGAGCCCTATGGAAGACTGACGGGAAAGAAGAGGAAAAATATATAAATAAATAAAGTGGCTAGTAAAATAATTAATAATTAAACAGTTAAATAATTAATTATTAAAATTTAATAAAATGTAAAGAGATAAATAAAAATATAATAAGTTATTTAATAAATGGTGATAATTAAATATTAAAATAAAATATTGGACTTTGATTTATTTGCGGTTTCAGCTGGAATTATGTTTTGCACAAAAAATTAGAAATAGCTCAACCGGTCTCCAGTTTAATTTAAGCACTGAATATAATGTGCTAGTTCAAGCGATTATAGAAATAGCGACTCTTCTTTTTTCCAGCACAACACAATAACCAATGAAAAACGTTAAAATGGTTAAAGCATCACTAGTGAAAATATAAAGAATGTTATAACCAGTAAAACAATATGAAGACAGTTTTAACGGATGACCTATAGGTATGAAAATAAAAAGAGAAGAGTCCAACATTTTCTAACTGTTATCTCCTCTCAATATAATTCTAGTCGTCAAGCAGAATATGACAGGGGAACAAATTTTCACTGAATCCGAGGATCAGCTGAAAAAAAGTAGCAAGTGACAATTTTAATCCCCTTCCCCATCTTTAGTTACATCATTCCAAAAAGTCTACAGGTGCTCTTTTCCGGAGGAAGACAGCGTGAGAAAGAAACATTTACCGGCTGTCATAAATTCATTATATTTTCTGGAGAATAAAGCTTTCACATACGGGTAGAGGCTTCTATTTCCTTAAAGGTCTCGACCTCCTCCCAAGGGTTTGTTTCCCAAGGAATGAGAAGCATGCATTCAGAAGTCACAATCGATTTTTAATATACTTTTATCATTAAAAACAAAATTTTCGGGAGCAGATTTCTGTGGAAATTGTTGCTCAGTTATATTAGGAAAAGTGCCGGAGCCTTTCTATTTAGGACTCCGGTTCGCTCCGTCTAAAATAAAGATTTATCCCCAAAACCATGTAGTAAGCAGCCAGGCTCCGGCGCAATTTAAGCTCTGATTGCGCCCTGGATGGTCAAAAAATGCTTTAACTCTCTTTTCGTAGTAACAGTTTGACACTGTTCGGCATAATGTCGCTTCATACATATTACTATTCGAAATGCTTTTGCTCAACCACCACTCTCTAAATTCCTGAGATACTGTTGCGCGGGAAACGCCTAGAATATTAGTCGTTTAGATATGCTGGAATCCATCTTCTGGAATGCGCAATCTTCTCTTGTTTTGGCACTCAAATCTTTCATCTCAGCGATTTTCATACTATCTACGATGATAACTATTTTTCTCAAGTTGAGTGTGTCTTTTGCGAAATTCTTCTGGTTGTTACCTTATTTTATAACACTTGCAGGCTTGTCTACGTTGAAAGGGGCATTTCTAATATTTTTGCCCAGACTAGTTACGCTAACCGCACTTTGTTCAGGCATCATTGTAGAGAGATTTTGAAGTAGAAAGTATTGAAAGGTAACTAGGCTCAGACCTTACAGTTGCTAGTTGGATGGTCTAACTACGTAGATTACAAAAACACGCAGGATGGAATGAGATATTTCCTGGTCTTAGAGCTCTTCAAATCGATCTGTTGTCTTAGATCTTTACTTATTTTCCGTAAACGGATTAGATGTTTCTTTTCTACGTCTCAAAAATACGTATTATTTTCTTTTAATAACAAAAATATTCAGAACCTAACTCTATATCTAACGCTGTTAAAACTTCATTTTTAAGTTGTTTTCTCAGTGTTGATTTATAAAATTTTGCACTTCGTACATTTTAAGCTACATTTCGAAACTTCAAAAGGCGAAAAAGGAACTTTTTTCAAAGGATGTATTTCAAAGTAGGGGAGAAACAAAAAAACTTTATGTACCTCCTCTTCTTTTTGTGCGACCGGAAGTATTTTTTCTGACCAAGGTACACTGCTCAAAAAATAAATAAATAATTAAATAAATAAAATAAAAAAATAAAAATAATAAAATTCTGAGTTTCCAGATTTTAAATAACGCCCAAAAGACCGCTTTTTTAACATTTTGTGTGTTACTTTTATTTATTAAATATCACGTTCTTCACACTTAAACCATAAAATTCAGTTCAAATAATTTTAAAATGAGACTATCTTTATAATTCCCGATACACAGGCTCACGCGCTGGAGATAAAAATGCTTTTTTCTGTACACCATTGCTGTTGCTCGCTTTGAAATCCTGGAGCTTGTTAATCAAAAATTCGTTAAAGTTTTACAAAATATGAAATAGATAGTAAAACAAATTCCAAATTTCAAATTTGGGCTTCCAAATGCCCATATTCCCAGCAGGATTAGGTCATTCAAAATTCGATGACTATAGGTAGCGTCGTTTTATCACAATGCTAGAAACATGCATACATTAATGCATATTTTTCTTTAATTAATTTCTTTAAATATAATACAGGGCGATAATATTTGGTGGCAACAATCTGAAAGTGAATCCACGCAAAATGCCAAAACGAAATTAATAGTCCTTTTGGGCAATTGCCTCTTTGAACTAAAAAAAGGGGGACAGTTCTGTATCTCCTGTTGTACTAGGACGATTAACGAAATTCAACTTGCGTTTTTCATGATTCGAAAGCGCGACTTAGGATATATATCAGATTTATATATAGCATTGATCTAAAATAGGTATTTTGACACAAAATCGAACTTTTTCTGAAATGGCATGCCAATGTTTTTCCATATTTTGTTTCTACGACTGAAAATATGTTAAAGTGCCAAGTTTTCTAAAAATCGCAAGAGCAGTTTTTAAAAAATTAACTCTCAAAATTTTAGCTCCTCGATGTGAATTGAATTTGGTATATAATTATAATAGCTCTTTTCATTAAACTATTCCATTGTTCCTTTCCCATTTCAAAATTTAGGTTCATTTCAAATAAAATTCGCATATTTTTTATGATTTATTTTTACAGTTTTTATTTTTAAATAATTTTAATAAACTTTTCGGAAACGATTTTGAATCATAACCTATAAAATTTTTACTATCATCTTAAAGTAGATGTATTTCTAAGCAGACCTACAAAAAACTAAAGTTTTTTATTCAAAATTTCCAATATGCGAATTGACATATTGGCGCGTTTTGAAATTTGGCATATTTGTTATAAGCGATAATGACGCCAAATGTGGTTAAACTCTGTTAAAATTTTTTCAAGGTATGAGAGATGACTTTTCTTCCGCTCCTTTACGATGAAAAAAAGTAAAGGAAAATAGGTTACTGTAAATCAAGAAATTCCCCAATTGAATTATTCTTGGCGCAAAGTGAAAAAAAATTGCGACAATATAAATTTTTAATTTTCTCCATAACTTCCTCACCAAAAATTACAAAATTTAATATTTAGGCATAATTTGAATCGTAAAAATTGGTATATTATTTCAGAAAATATCCGATTTTGCGACAAAATACCTATGTTAGAACAATGTTATATAAAAATCTGATTTGTATCCTAAATCGCGCTTTCGAGACATGAAAAACGCAATTTGAATTTCGTCAAAAGCCCAGTAGAACGAAAGATATTTAACTATCCCCATTTTTTTCTTTTTAGTGTACCTTCAGTATAGTAATGCAATTTTCATTAATGTGATTATATAAACTCATTTCGGTTGTCAGTGCTTTAAACCATCTTCTTCAGGTTACATACATAAATGCATGTTGTTTCTGTCTACGTGAATGTAATTTTACGCTTCGCAAGATATAAATTCTGAAACATGTTACATGAAGATAATTACATACATCCTCTGGTTTGCTATAAGCTAACATCCAAGAGGAATATTACATCAACTTTAGTACTAAATATTTTGACAAAAATCTGCACAGAAATTTTATACAAAGAATAGAGACTATTGAAAATTCTAAAGCTGCTATATATGCGCATAACTCTAAAACTCTCATTACTGAAGGTCTTTATACATGCATAAAACTCTAAAACCTTTATTACTGAAGAAGGTCTTTATATGTGTGATAAAACTGAAGAACTCTCCTTTAGGTAAATAATTCAATTCGGTTATTAGATTTCTAATGACAGAACGACGAAATAGTGAAAAAATGAGTGTTCTCACCGGCTCGTGTTCCTGATGAAACTTGCTGCTTTATTTTTACATGGTTTTTTTTTCCTGTACGTTGCAATTTTTGATCAGTTTTTGTTAATAAGTTTTTACGAAGCTATTATTATTTATATCATTACAGTATGTTCTACCGATAATAAAATAAACCATTTAAATGTCTAACTGCATTGGGACATTTTATCTAGCAGATATGCTCAAGATTATCAGCTGTGTGGAATTTGCACGTCAATTTCATAAAACTAGATAAAATCTTTCAAAAATAAATTAGTCGTTAAACAAAATCACTTAAAATTTTCTTACGCATTTTAGCCTGATATGAATTTTGACAAAGGTGATTACTCTTGCTAAATAAGCTAAATTGTTATGACATTTTGTTTTCTAAAAACATTCCTTTCGATGTATTATATCGTTTGTGAATTTCTTCTTTCGATCCTACTTCCCGCGTTAGGCGTGGCCTGATATCACTGCCCACGTTTTCGAGATGAATGATGTTTGGCAGATTTTGAACAAGCAATTTATTTCGAAATAAATGTAGGCTAATTTAAAATATTCAATATTCAATTTTCCTGAAAGCATTAATTATCAAAAAGTCAAATAACTCCCTTTAGTTGAAAGCAATTTATTATGCAGACGGTTAAATGATTAACGCAAAAACATCACCATTGCTGATTTACTCTAATTGAAATATTGTTTTATTACTTTCATGTCTTCAATACGTTTTCTCAATACTTACCGTGAAAGGAATTTAAAATAATCTATTCACCTCATACTTTCGATAAAAAGAGCATTTTCCCTATAAACTAAACATTTAGAACATTTCTCCTATAGCATTTTCCAGCAAAATAGGTAGCTGACAAATTACTCGGCAAACTGGATCTTCCATCAAGTCTGTAACCATACTCTCGGCATCGAGACACAGCGTTCAATCATCTCCATGAAATGCAGACTAAATTTGACTCTTTGGAATTCCAAATGATGACTGAACGTGGCAAGAATATTGAAATTCACAGTCGAGAGTTTAGAGAACGTTTAATTTCAACTTCAACGCGAAATAACATTTATCTTCTTCAGTTGTGTACTTCTGTACTCAATGTTTTCATGCAATTTAAAGACAAGTAAACAAAGGGGAATAATGTTAAAAGTACCTTTAGACAAATTAATACATTTTTCAGAATAAATAGTTCAGATCAGACCAATAGAAATCAGTTCAGAATAAAAATATAAGGTTTACTATCTCATGACCCATTAAGGTAGAAAATTACGAAATATTAATACAGAGAGAAATCGGTAAGAAGTTCTCTCGTATTGATGTAAATATTACTCAGGAGGATACAAAATAATTCAAATAATAACTTGCGCTGTTAAGATAGAATAGTTAGGATAAACCTAAACAATATTAATGCTAGGCTACGGTACTATTTTAAGAGAATTCAAGTATTTAAAAATAGTAATAAAATTACGTAACTAATTTTTCAAAGGATAATAACATCGTGAATGTTTCCTTGAGCAATTACGCCACTACCGTACCCATCCGTAATGGCAAGTAATCTTGCATCTCAAAGATACTTTAGAAATTTTAATACTGATTATAGAAGATTATAAATTGATTACAGGTTTATTGGTAAGATGAATTCAATAAAAATCCGCTTTCTTTCCAACCTTTTCTTAATCAAGTGATTTTAAGTGCATTGTTTTAGTTACGTGTTTCGAAACTTTCTAAGGTTTTCTACCGTATGACAATATTGTATAGAACATTTGTATATCCATTGTGAATAGGAGCTTCTTTTCCATTTATAACCTTGTTCCTCATTGCAAAAAAATAAAACATTTAAAAATTATATATTTCAACTTTATGTTTTTCAGTGACGTTTAAATACTTTTTGATGACAGCAAGATTGCTTATAATATTTGAAGTTTTTCTATGGCTTGTGTTATGCGGATTTTGTAAGCACTTATATCATGCGTAGTTCATAACATATATCATTTTTTTGCGCTTTTGCAGGTGAGGATGGTGTTCGGTAAAACCATCGAAACTTGTCCTGTGAAAATTTCAAAATATAACGCTGATTTTTGTTGTTTGACTTCTAAATTAATATCATACGTAGTATTTACAAAATGAATTTTTCAGCCATATATCATGAAGCCCTAATCGAGCTCCACAAGTAATCGATTGGTAAAGTCGCTATATTCCGGAAGTTCGACCAGGATTCGATCGTAAATGAACAGGGTAATTGTGCATTTAATTTTAATGCTTTTCATTAAGTGTAAGATAATTATGTGCCATTTTGAATTCAGAAAGCCCTCCAGGAAAGTATTCTTTCCTTTAGACCGATAGCCCTCATGTGCTTTGCCATATTCAAATAAAGCGGAAGTATTTCTTTCCAGATCCCCTGCTTGGAGTTGCCCATCTGTAGTCGATAGTAATGGATTATTAACACAAAGCATTTGATTTATCTGCCTTCATGAAAAACGTCATTCTTCATGAAAAATTTTCTTAGGCAATATGGCTCATATACATAACGGACAACCTCGTAAATTCCTATGTAGCCAAGCTATTCGCCAGGATTTCATCCCAAACTGTCAGTGTCTAGCAATTTTACAACTTGGTCATTGGTAGTACGCCTCTGTCGGGAGGATAAGAATTTTGACTATTGTTAGTTAGTTTCAGGATGATTAGATTGGCTTCATTCACTGCGTCATCCCACAGGCATTTCGTGATTTTCATCGAATAAAATCAGACTACGAGAATATTTACCATAGAAAGCCATTCTTATCTGATTCTCTCATAAAAAATAGTCGACAAGAGCTTTTCAACAGTAAAAAACCTCCTAAAGCATATTATGTAGGGTACAAGGCCCGCCCAGATGGTAAAGTGGTTAGGGGAGCCTACTGCGATACCGAAGGGTCGTGTCGAATCTCGGAGAAGGCACAGAAATATATAAATGCTTGCAGTATGAGGGCGCTCTAAATATGCGGCGACCTGAAAGTCCTCTCGAGAGATTGCTAGTAGGAGATATGAAATCCATCCCATCAAAAATGTGGCGAGGAAATCCTACTGTCACCTTTATGGTGCTCAAGATTCTAGCCAATGACAGGCACAATCTTGCTCTTCTTGCCGAGATGAATTTCGCGGGCTTGTTCTGATGTTATTGTCAGACAAGTGAGATAAGTCACAGTAACACGTAGAGTACAAATGTGAGATTGTGCAATAACTTTAGAAAATAAAATGACTAAACGTGTGAATTTTTAAGATCTTGGCTTTTGACGTAATTTATCTGAGCAATAGTACCAAATATGGAAAAATGAAACTAAAATAAAGAAATAAAATTGCAATGAACAGTTTAATCTCAGACCATAAATAAATGTATGCCAACAATTTTTAGCTGCGAGCAAAATTTCCGAGATAATTTAGTAATAAACTTACATTTACAACATAACATTAAATTCATGTCATCTTCGTATTATTATATACGCATTTTTAGTACAATAATAGACTCCTGCTTTTTGTGTAATAGAAACAATCCAAAAAATATTATACGCATTATAAAAAAAACATTATAAGTTATGTTAAGCTTTTACAGGGTTAGTTGTTAAGTAATTGATATATAAAATCTAATCTCTCAGCTTTATTGCATAAAGACGAAAGCCTTACTATTACGTTTACTGCAGAACTACATATAAACATAATATTATTTTGGAAGGACATTTATTTAATAATATATATTTACCCTAAACTTTTAAATTTCTACTGTGTATATTTAAAATATGAAAATTCCAGACTAAATAATTCCAAAAATACGTACTGATGAAAAAACGGTACGAAAATATTTTCAGACATACAAGCATTTTCTTCTGATATTGTCTATTTTTTTCGGAGCCATGCTTCCAGTGATGGATACCTGATTAAAACTGAAATACGGAACATGAATGATGAAACTTTCCGTTTATATCAGTATATGAGAAACATTCAGAACTTTACTAGTTAATATCAGAAGCTTTAATATTCCTCATTAGCTACTGAGGAGTGAGAAGCGATTTGCTAATGAGATTTGAACCCAAGAGTAAGATTTATGACATCCATTTGGTCTGACATTAAGTGCTGGCGATATCTAGTGGCATTAATTCATTGGATTCTGCTTTGAATAGCTACATAGTGAAGTAAATGATGTTATAGAATTTCGGTATGTGATCTAACTGGAACCATAACCTATCCATTTAACTGAAATTTTTGATTATATGGATGATCTACGATCAGATCTGTGATCTGATTAGCGGATGATTATTTTTCTGTAAGCGATTTAAATATGTGCGGTATGCAAGTAGAATTATTTTACTTTATTTTTTTTTCTATTTATGAATAGCCGAGTTAAAAAGAGAACGAATCAGGCATATTTTAAATCTAAAATCTGATATTAACTTATCATCTAAAATGAATGCGATCCTAATTCTGAGCTAACCTACAAGTTTGTAGAAAAGAATGACTTTTCTGCATAGGAAATCTGAAAATTCAACTGCAACTTCATGCTGATTCTAAATACAGACCTTTAAATTTGCTGTCTGGACACACTAACTACTAAAACCGCGAGAGATACAAAGAATGATGAGATAAGTCCTTATATAGCCCTTTAATAGGGCGACTGGGAAGAAGCACGAAACCCAATGGATCAGATCCAAGCGTTGAATGATTATCACCCACAACATATTCAATTCGTGCACACATGTAGAGATCATTAGGTTTACCAGAAAAGGAAACATGATAATGCAACTGCACCTTCGCCAGGTGTCGTACCATGGATCTACTTATTTGCTTGCTGGGGGTGTCCTCACATAACAAGCATACGCACAAGGCTTAACGATAACTCTTTTAGAAGTTAAATTAGAAATTCGCATTCTCTGCTTCCTTCATAGATATAACAAACTCTTTCCTTTTTAGAGGTTGATTAAGTAAAAATATTTCTCCTTTCAACTAAGAAAACAACTTTCTTCAAGAATAAAGATTCATGTTGAGACCAACCAACGTGAAATTTATCAAATTTTTATCAAACACAAGTTAGAAAGCTCTTAGACACAGAAACATTGGAACAAATATTGATATTTACGATACTAAGAGAAAAGAAGAATTCAGCTAACGGCTGATTCGTATTGAAAATAAAAAATAACACTATATGGCAGCGTTTCCCAGCCTTTACACTCTTATGGAACACTTGTGATAATCAAGATGCAAGAGAAACACGCCAAAATAGAAAATAAAACAGGCAAATCAACAACCTTGTATTCGGCGTAAATTTCGTAAAATCACATTAGATTTCGAGGGCAAAACGGGTCCTACTTCATCAGGAACAAAAGATTCTGAAAAAGCGAGAAAGCGAATGTCGATTATATTTATACCCTACAGGCGAACAGTGGAAGAGCCGACTGGTGCCAACTGTCGGCAGAAATAGTAACGAAAAATTGTGATTGAAATTGTCACAGTTTGGATATTGGTTCTGCTAAAATTATCCAGAAAGCTGGTTCTATTAGGGAGTTCGATTTTCTTGAAGCTTTTCACATTCACAAAAAATTATCTTGTATAGTCAATGACTTGAATTCCAATCTAGTCTTGCCTAATGCCTTCAAAATTCTACTATCTTAACTCTTAATTTTTCGTTACAATTTCTACCGACAGATGGCGCTATTGCTCTTCCACTGGTCGCCTGTAGGGTATAAATATGATCGACATTCGCTTTCTCGCTTTTGCAGAATCTTTGATGAAGGGGGACCCATTTTGCCATCGAAATCGATTGGGATTTTACAAAATCTACGCCAAATGCAAGGTTGTCGATTTTCCTGTTTTACTTGTGATAATGTTCATGTCCTAAGATACCTCAGCGTCTAGATAACAATACTTTTCTATTAGCGATCTTTAATGAAAACAAAAAATAACTATCATTTTAGTCGTTTATTAAAAAAAGCAGTTACACGCAGTTGGTATAATTCTAATTAGGTATAGATAAACAATAAATTTCTTTAGTATAACAACTGATAACAAATATTATTAATGTGAAATTTTCGCCTGGTTTTTGGAACATAAATGTTGAATTCGGGGTCTGATTTTCAGTACACATACGCGGATTTCATCTTCGACAGAAGGAGACGATTTCTACCTTTACTTAAACAAGAAAAAGCTCGTTCACACATCCACGAGGTTGAAATTGCAGCCAATATATTAATTGCTTTTCTATGAATCGTTCGAAATTCACTTTTAAAAGAAATCCAGAATTCCGAAGATCCTGTTTCTTTTGAAGTTGGCTTTTGCGGACAAGCGGAAGTCCGAGAGCATGCATTCCTCCCCCAGTCGTATAGTTCTGTTTACAGGAATTGAAAATAATAATTAGTTTTCTTTAACAGCTCTTCCAAGTGGGATACAATAGAACTTGAAATTTGCTAGTAACTATCTTTCCTTTTTAGTCCCGCCAGTAATTCAAATATATCAAGATTCCTTTTACATCATGGTAATCTTTTCATAAGTTTATTTTCCTTTTAAATTCAAAAATAATGTTACTTAAATTCCTCCGGGGGGGGCTCGACGGGGAGCAATCCCGGCGTTCTGGGTAGGTCAATATCTAGAGAAACTCGACTTCTGCAAAAACATTATGTCTTCCCAGTGACAAGAACCATCGTTTATTTGGTGGTGGGTTCAGGCTCGGCAGGGACCATATGGTATTGCCTTGTCTGCCTCTTGGTTATAGAAGTGTTACATGGTGGATATCGAAGGTTGTCGTTGGGGGTTTAGTTCACGTAAGTCAACACTGGGAACACTAGATGTCGAACGCTTTTTCGGTCAACGCCAGACATCCACTATTGTCATTGTGTTGCATTTTCTCAGATCTTGTGGAACAAAAATCGTCCCCCTGGGTTGACGGGGTGTTATTCCTCCTTGGATGTCCTCTAAGGGCGGACTGTTTAACTGTGTAAGGCAGCCATGAAGCCAGTTCTACGCTTTTTAACCTAAGTCTTGGTGTCCGTTGCTCCTAGTGCACTGTTACTTGAATTTAGTACATTTTCTCTCCTCATTGCAGTACCTTATTCATTTGATTCAATAGATTAAAACTATCTGCTATATAAACAAGCATCTGCACCCATATTTGATCCTCAAAGCATTTAGTCAAATCTTGTTTGTCATTTTGTTTAAAATATGCATGCATTTCTTCCTTTAGCGCAAAAAACCTATTAGAAACTCTACCTCTATTTAGTCACCGGTTTTCAGCATATAAAAACAGATTTGTGTGCTCTTCATCCATGTTTTGACAGAGATTTAAAAAAATTCTGGAGTGAAGTTACTTTGTTTAATGAAGTTGACCATTTTTATAACCGCATCAAGTGCTTTTTATAATTCGTTACCAAGCAATTTTGACATCAACACTCTATGAATAAAGCAATGTGTGAAAACACCATTGGACGTTTTTCTTTTACAAGAATACTAAAGCGTTTTATGGAGGCAACCATGGAAGCAACACTATCCGTACAATTCTTCGAAGAAAGATTTTTTTTTCTAGATACACGGAAAAAAATATTAAATACATCTATTCCTTTACTTGCTCAAGTAATTCATTAGAGCAGAGGAAGTTTTCTTGAATCCCCCCTCATTAAAAAATATCTTACAAATGCTAGAGCATAACATTTGTTGATTAAATCTGGTGACTCGTCCACCTGAATTGAAAAATTATTGTTTTATCATTATCGCCATTATCACACAAAATCTCTTCTATACCATGCGACATACCGTTGATTCGTCGACTTACTGTACTGTTCGAAAGTGAAATATTTTTAGTTTTCCGTACTGTATCCTCTCTGAACATTTTACCCACTATAATTTTACACGCCGGCCTTATCAGATTCCCATCGATTATTTGACTTTCCCTTTACTGTGGAATAAGCTTTGCTACCAAACAACTTGTAAGCCCACCAGTGGCTGAGAGGTTAAGTCGCTGAACACGGATAGTTCGGTCTGGAGGTTAGAATCCCCCGAACGTGTTGCTGCATGAGTATTTTCGTGGTTTTCCCCATGTGTATCGTGTATACGAGCCAGTTTTCCTTAGAACATCCCCCACGAAGGGATCCCTTCCCTTACGCAGATAGCTCTCGAGTGCTTTGTCGCAATCAAATAAATCAAACAAATAACTTGCTTTCCTAAGCCTTTTCACGAACTGTGAATATGCTTGCAAAAGCTGTACTCTGTTTAGTTTGAGAATTAAACAGGGTTTAAAAATAATAAACAGGTTTATTTTCTATTATTAAGATTTGTCGTAAAATATCTTTTCAATTTTATTCGAACCATTTCTGCATTCGGAAGGTTTTTACCGCAAATGGGAGACAATGGAAGAGAACATTCTATATCACCAGTCCATGCAAAGCCCATTGATAAACAACTTTCATTGTAACAACGAAACTTTTTTTCACCTTATAAGTTTTTTGAAATTTTGCATGAGATTCTAAACTTTCCTCAGTACTTAAATGTAAGCTATGTAAACAATTTTATACTTCTTAATTAATTCTGAAAATAAACAGATCATGTCTGCCAAAATGATTTGTAACGTGGGAACATCACGCATGTTTTTATAATATCCTGAAATATGTTGCCTGTACTCACAATAGATAACATCTTAAAATATGCACCTGCACAAATATGTATATCATGTAATGTATATATAATATGTAAATATGTATATCACCTTTTACTTGAGCAAATTTAATGCTGAAAGGTAGGAGTACCGTTGATGCCGTGGCCGGTGGCAGTACTTGCGCTCGCTCGAGTCACAATTCCCATCTCCACTCGAAGAATGATGCATTCCCATCTCTCGAAGAATGATGCCAGAATGTTGTTTGTTTTCTAGTTAGTGTGTGGGGCTAATACCTACTCACTTAGGGTAAATATTAGGTGGCCCCCTCACTTCTACATAACATAACATAATATAACATAAACTTTCCTCAGTAGGCTTCTCAGAATTATGTGCATTGTTTGCAATCAAGTAGCTGCGCATTTTCTAATCTAAATTAACTTTATAATTAAAACCTATAGAAGAAATAAAACATGAGAAACAAAACCGAATAAAATAGTAGTAAAATAAAGTAAACTAAAAGGTAGTAAAATAAAAACATACACCCTGTTTTAAGCAAGCACATGCGCCTACAATTCTAGTGTTACTAATGCAGGCACAATCATATTGGATTCCACGTGACAACTGAAAAGCTGTCTTTGGCTGTTCGGCTATACTCCGTTAGACTCGTCGGTTAGACTGCATAGCCTTGCAATGCCAATGTACAGTTTAACAGTTTAACTAAAATTCTTAAAGAATAAGTTAATCTGCTTCAAAAAATATTTTTTTCACATTTGTTACAGCATTCCAATAAGATCGTCTTTGTTATGGTAGTCCTAATGTTTAGTAATCAAAGAATTCCAGCGATAGGATGCCTTCTGGAACACCCTCTAACGGCTAGCTGTCAGTTCATAATAGTCTCCATCGTAAGGTTTGCTATAATTGTGTTATCTTCTGTTCCCCATCTTCGTGGGTATAGCATCTGGTTTTGCCTGTCTGTATCCTAGGCAACGCCGTCCGTGACTGAAGAGCTAAACGACCGTTGAGGTTAGACCAGGAGTCGCAGACGTTTTTTAGAAAGAACCAGACTGTAAAAATTTTAGTCTTCGAGGGCAAAAAAGGTCTAAAGTTTTTTAAGAAGTGATATTTTTACATAATATCTATGAAAATTTCGCTAACACTTACCAAAACAGAAAGAATGAAATATTACCATTTATTGATAAACATGTTATAGAAACTTTTATATTGAGCATTAATGTGATGAATGTTTTTTTCGGCTGACGTAATACATATTTCATGAAAATGAATTTCGAAATTAGTACATCGTATCATTAAAATCATTTGCAGATGGTCATTTGTGAATAGTGATCTAAATTGCGATTTTACAAACTTAATTTCCGAAAATATCCTTTCATATTGCTAAGTACTTCCTAATACACATATAAATTCTTGCATATTCTAGTGCATATGATTATAACTTAGCGTATTTATCTTCCGAAACATATTAAATCCATTTCTTTAAAACCCGTTTTTACCACATCATCACTTTCCAGATTGATCACTTCCACCTGAAGGCCTAAGGAAAGCTTCTGGATTGTACAGTGAAATTGATTGAACAGAAATAATGAAATGTCTTTTGCATCAGCTTCCGAAAACTTATGTTGTAACTGTAATTTAAGTTCAGGAAATATAAACCGCTGCAAATATATTGGGGAATTGAGATTTCGGTACTATTTGAAATATTTTAAAATAAAGAAAATAATCAAACTATTTTAATATGACGTTATTTCACATAAATCAAATTTTCGGCGATATGACTTTTACGATAGATTACGTTACGTTTTTTATGACTTTTACGATAGATTCTTATAAGCACTTTTCCCCCTCTAATTTTCACGCTTAATTCCTTTATTAAAATACCTTATAATGTTTGTAATAAATGCTAATTTCTATAGGCAATTATCTATATATATAAAAAAGAATGTCTGTGTTCTTCTTTATCCGCGATTACCTCACTCACTACTATAGCCATCGTCATCAAACGTTCTACAATTCTTTTCTGGGGCCTGGGAAAGGTTGACGTCCACTATTTAAAAAAATAGCAAAAATCAGAGATATTAATTAAAAACTTTAAAAAGCTCTAATTTTCGCCTTCATTTTTCCGAGTGGCAAAAGACAGCAAGCTGTACACAAAATTTTGCTTTATTTTGAGAAGCGTTGTTGCCACTGCTCGCTTTCAAATTGTAGAGTTTGTTAATAAAAAATTTCTAAGTTTTACAGTGAAATTAAAATAGCATTGCCAAACATTAAATATATTATGCCCGATTCCAAAATCTCGTGGGAAGTCATTTCCCATCTTTGTAAAACTTTAATCAGCTGAGATAGTAATTAAAAAAAATACAATTTGAAAGGTTTCAGATTTTAAATTACGACCAACGGGGCGTCTTTTAAACGTTTTTTGTGCTACCTTTATTTGTTAAATATCATGTTCTATACGTACTCAAACCATAAAATTCAGTTCAAGAGCAGTATCGTAAAAGAATTTCGAAAAGCATACCTTTAGAATTCCCGATACAGAGTCTCGTGCGCTGGAGATAAAAATGGTTTTTCCCCGTACAATGTTGTCATTGCTCGCTTTGACATCATTTAGTTTGTTAATGAAAAATTCGTTGAAGTGTTACAAAATATGAAATCTATAATAAAATAAATTTCAAACTCCAAATAAGGCTTCTACATGCCCATATTCTACGGAAGATTACGTTATTCAAATTTTGATGGCTCTAGATACTGTCGTTTTATCACAGTGCGAGAACCATACATACATTCATGCAGACTCTTCATTATTTAATTTCATTAAATATAATACAGCAAATATTATATTATATAATAAATAATATAATATTTGGTGGCAACAATTTGAAAAGTTATTCGCCGCTTATAGTGTTCAACGCAAAATGCCAAAACGAAATAAATAGTCCTTCAGGGCGAATTGCCCCTTTGGACAAAGAACTCTGAAAACACTAAATTTCGCACTAATTTCTCCGACTGGCAGCAGTCTCGCGCGTTGGAGATTAAAATGCTTTATTTCGAAAAGTGTTGCTACTGCTCGCTTCGAAATCGTAGAGTTTGTTAATCAAAAATTTCCAAGTTTTAAAATATCTATCTATAAAGGAGAATGTCTATTAGTGTGTTCCTTTGTTTGTTCACGTTATTAATTTCTGATCAATTATGATCAATTTTTTGCCACATTTAATCGACTAAATATTGGTAAAATATTGGTTGGAACTTGAACTTTTACGACCAAATACTGCGTGTCATTGTTGCTAATAATAATAGAAAATTAATTTATTTTTATATCGACATTTTTTATGTGGATTCCATATCGCATCCGACTGAAAAATGCATGACTATAAATAATACTTTTTGTATTGTTATTAGAGAAGGATTACAGCGGTATCATTCTCTCTGTTGTTAGATACATTACCTCAATGTAATTTAACTAGCATGGAGTACTTCTGTTAGTTGTCAGATAATAGTGGCTGTAGATATTTTTTTCTCATTTAGAAAAATATCTATTATTTCTTTGAGGTAGAAATATCTCAGTAAAACTTGTCCATTTCTGATCCATCGAATTGTTGTATGGTAGTACAAATCAGGGTATTCGGCTTCGATCTCTAATTAAAAACAGAAATTAATTATTGTTAAGTCCATGAGAGAGAATAAAATTAACCAGCAAGAGCAAGTAAATTTAACCTGACACTACTAGCTCAATAACACATAACAGATTGAGGCGTTTCCGGCAAAGAGCCATCTGATGAATAATAATATAAATTATCAGATGTTTTGAATATTTAGCTTTCTCACAACTCTTGCAAATCTGTCAAACTAATCTTGTCCCCGTTCCACACTGCTCTTGGCGATGATTATTCGGCGTCAAAAATTAAACCCTTGGACAATGCGTGCCACGTCTGGTCCCCACGGGAACCATGGCATCCGACGATCGTTTAACGTGTGCCCACCGCCACAAAAAATATGATTTAAATTTCAATAAAATTCTACAAAAACATTTTCTAATTTTTAATGAAGTAGAAATTGCGTCCAACACAGGTACCAACACAAAGCGAAAGGGGATCGATCTCTTCTATTATATGCATGTGTTATCAGCTCTATCCAACTATAAATTTACCTTGAAAAAATACATGGTGTCCGCCTTACAACCGATATTTTAGAATGTGCTCTTAGGGATAAAAAAGTTTGACCCTGATTTAGAACTGATTTAATGCCGATTTAGACCATCTAATACTATGCGCAGTGTCGGAGACTACTCTGAATCACTACACTAAAATTCGATACTGTTCTGCACATTCTGGACCATATGGTCATCCTAACTATGAATCAGTCAGTTTCAAAGCTTAAAAAATACCTCCTTCATAGGCAGCACATGAAAAAAAATTGAAAAAATTACAACTGCGAACGTAACTGTAACGTGTAAAGTTGTAAAATGATATACAGGACTGGAAAAATACACTGCTGGCCACCGTAAATGCAATACCCTGAAGGAAGTATGCAAATGATATGAAATTTACAACATGCATTAGCGGAGGTGAGATATGCAAATGATTAGAATTTCAGGGCAGACGCACATCACGCGCGCCTGTGGCGCCACTTCAAAGCGCTATTTAAGGCTTGGAGTTTTCGACGATTTCTAGTTCGGCAATTGTGTTTTTCTTGTGGTTTTTTCAGAAAAAAAACGGTCAATCAACTGCTCCTGCAAAATCAGAATATAAAAGTTGTTATGATTATTTTCTTTTCCTCGGCCCTGAAAGATGGAGACTCATTTAATCCATCGATAATAATATCGTAAAATGTCTTAAAGAAAGTAAAACAAAAGCAAAAATTAATTTAAGTACTTTTTCCAGACCTAAGGTTTTTTCTTTGCATAAATTAATCGAACACTTTTTCTTGGTGGTCACACTGCCCCATTAGCTTATAAAATCGCCTTTTGCTTCAAAGCCGTTCAGATAAGAATAATATGTTTGTTAAGCGCGTTCCATGGGTTTGACATTACACGGACTGGGTCCCAATTGAGAGGTTCCCATATTAGGCAATTGGTGAACAGTTGGTAGGAGTTCCCCAAGAGGATAGACTTTAATGATGGTCTCGCCCCTGGGCTCTCAATCAGAGATATAAGAATTTTAAGATTTTTACCACTGCTATAGCCTGGAGGCAAGGGGTCACCACTCCCAGCATCCCTGGGATCATGCACGCTTGGAAATATGACTGTTCGTTGAAAGGGCTACCCACCAGTGCTACGTAGGAAGCCTGAAGCCGCATTTGTCTTATGCAGGGCTTAACCAAACCACTCAGATTGGGCCAAGAAAGTTTTGTCTCCCAGCTGCAGAATTGAAACCTACCAGGCTCGTGATTTTATGTCCCGTGATCGAGACTGACAAGGTACACATCCGAGCCTGCAACTTCATAGATTTTTTCTGTTTCGATCTCCAGGGGCTGTCGTCCAGGTATATAAAATGAGAATATTACGGAAATTAATATTTTATTTAGCTTTAGCTACTTGCCACTAAATCTGAGAAATCTGAAACCGCACTCTGATGACACCTTATGGGAACAGATACACGTCTATATAAAGGTCATCTCGAATGAAGAAAGCAATTGTTTGGAACATCCGGCCAGCTATTTGGAAAATTATCTTTATAGAATACCTGTTTTAGAAAGCATTTGACTCAGGCATCTTAGTTTGATTGGAAGTTTTGCTACCTGCTTAGTAATTTCCTAGAAGTTGAATCCACTTAATTACAACATAATTATTCGGAGAAATGTTTTGGAAATTCTATCGATTCTTTAATATATCGCTCAAGAAAAATCTATCGATTAAGGACAAGATCACATTTATGCCTGTATACCCAAGGCTCGGACTTAGAATACCCGGCTTCAGGAAGCTTTGCAAATCATCCTGTAATTACTTAACCGGATTTACTTTCATAGATACGCGACAAGGCCTGCTAGATTCTCTTGGAAATCACTATATTTAAGATTTCAGAAATTCAGAGATCAATCAGAAACAATCAGAAACTGTGCCAGAGTCTTGATTATTGAAGTGCATGCTACGGATATCTGTATAAGAAGAATGATGCTTTCGCGGAGCATTTTTGGAGAGAAACTCTCTATTATTCATATTACAACTATGAAAAATTCATTAGCCAGCTCATTCGTCAAGATCCGAAACCGAACATCACTTTTGATATTCAC
>KK115494.1:813260-829300 GCA_000611955.2 Stegodyphus mimosarum
ATCCTGCTGCACTCCCAAAGCCTCTGTATGAACCACTTCCGAAACCTCTTGCTCCACGTACTCCACATTCAAAGGCAGATCTCCCCTTTCTATGTCTTCCTACTCTAAGCTGGCTCAACATGTCTTATACGTTTTTGTACTTCCCTAAATGTGGTTTTAAATCATTATTCTGGTTCATGTTAAGATCGATGGCACCCAGATTATTTATTACCCTTAAAATTTCAAATTCACTATCCTGAACTAAAGTAGAGGAAGTATTATCTGTTTCACAAAACCCCTGCTGCTAAATATTACATTGATTGTGTTATGTAATACATACTTATTTTAATTCAGTATCTGTAACTGAAGTATAGCTATCTTAATTGTAATGATTATCATAATTCTGTTATCAGACTTAAAAGTTATTAATTTGACTTTTATTTAGTTGATCTTAAATTTTGCCTTGTTGAAAAGTATATGTTTTCATTTAATTTTGGCAGTTTTGTTTAACTCTGAATTTAAGTGACTTGAGTAAATATTTTTTTCTCTCTTTTTCCTTAAGGCAGTTTGGTTAACCTGTAAAGTTTTAGTTTAAACTAAGAAAGTTTTATTTTATTTTCCCCTTTAGTATGATTTCTTATTTCAACTTCCCGTTAGAATGAGCCCGCGTTTCAGCTTTATGCTAATTTGAAGTGGAGCCAAGTTTGTATTCAACCTTTAGCAAGGAAGTTCTCGGTGTGAGAGAGCTTTTAGTCTCAGATCACTGCTGCTCTGTTCGACGTTCGCCTGACTAGCTAGTATTTAAATTCTAAGCCTTAGCGATGTTACTCTATTACTTATTGAAGTAAATCTAAGTGTGTTATTATTAGTTAAATGTTGCTACGCACCATTTAGCATAGAGGCCAACCTCGCGTTTATAGCTCTGTGAGCAACGACTACTTAATTTCTATTTTTATTTTAAATTATTTGATTGTTCAAGTTAGACCCAAGTGCGGTCACTATTTTCTGTTATCACACCCGAGTTGGGAAGTTGCTGTAAATATAGTGGTTTAATAAAAGAGGATTTTAAATCCTTCTTACGTGCAGTTATTCTCCCACTTAACCCCAGTATTCTATCACAGAAAATAGCTGCATTCAGCTCCTTGTTCAAGATCAGGACTTCAACTCCTTCACGAATATGTTCGCCAAGAGTATGCATAGAACACTCAGTCCTGACAAACCATTTAATTTTTGTTCTTTAACCTTAAGGTCATTCTCTTTTTTTTAATTTTAAAGTTATTTGTTTTACACAAGCTGGTGTATAACATTAATAAGTATTGTTAACATGCCCCTCTTTCTAGTAAAGCTTGAATCCATATTTTCTGACTCTGCTGGTAAAGTCGTTTATGATGTTGTAGAAACATAAAAATTTTTGGCTATGTAATTATTATATTTCAGTTGAAGGAATTTTCTTCAGTTTTTCATTAATTTAGTATTTAAAAACAAATCCTTAATTCATTTTCGCAAAAACTCATACGTTGTATTGGGACTCAAGATTTATTACATTGTTTTCGTCGTTTCCTTGGAGAAAAAATTCTCAGAACGCTGTCTCTGCCAGACGGTGGTATGGAAAATTTCTTTCACCAACTGCGAATCTGCACCCTGTTGAATTAGCTTGTTTTGTATGCAGCTACGCCACGCCAGGGGTTTTACCTCTGGGTGATTCGCACTCTGACAGGCGTTCACCATGCTAAAATGAGAACCTGGTCGAGGGTAGAGACCGGAATGTTAGGTTAACAACTCTGGTGGGTCGCTTGTAATTCTTGCAATAAAGGCGATTATCCGCCAACATCCGGCTTACCACCCCATGCCTTCACCTTTCTGCTTGGATTCCTCTCCTAGGGTTGCTGTGCAACTGGCGGCTTTTGAACAATATCTCTTCGCCAAACCAGGGGCTGGTGAGAAGAAGAAAAAGGGCCTGCAGCGATCTACGGAAGAGAAGGGAAATTTTTCTGAAGGTTTTCGCTAGACCAGAGAGCAATTGCTCGAGTACTCTGTCTACAGAACAGTGGAAAGATGGCTGAAGAATTTGCGGAGAGAAAACCACCGATGGTCGACGACACAGGAAGGACGGAGCTCACATAGAAGGGGTGGAAGGTTCTAAAACTTTCATTACATGCCAATCAATACTAACTTGCCTTTTGTTACTTTTTTTCTTATAGATTTAACCATGGTTTAACTACATGTTTCCTCTCGCCATTTAATATATTGGCTTCAGTATAATGGACGCTGTTAAGTAATTGTGATTTCTTGTGGGAATCCCCTCTTTGTAGTGTAAACGGTCTGTTACTTTGTTTTCTCACTCCGACTCTTGTACCACCACCACTTTGTATCAATATATTTTTGCTAGTTTTGTTAACATCTAATAAATAAAAATTTAAATTAACCTAAACTTGTTTGTTTTCACTCATAATTTAGGAACACTGAACCCAATAAATTTAATTAAAACTTGAACGGGTTATTGCATACCTAAACATAAACACAACGCCTGTTTGTACTTTACCTTTGGTGTATTATTGTTGTGGTATTTACTGTTATATTCGAACACACTGGTTTAACTGACTAAATGTTGTTTTTCTATGTTTGTCGCCCAATTTTACACACTTGCAGTATTTATTATAGTGATATGTGTTAAGGTTGGTTTACTTATTCTTGACTTTCATGTGTAATGAACTATTGAAAATTAAAGAGAAAAATACCGCAACAATTGCATTTGAACATAACGATGTAGTTTCTGATTTAATTTTGACGTAAATGTTTAACGTTTCCATCCGCCATTTCTACCAAAACAATTATAGATTTTCCTTTCTTTAATCATTGCCATCAAGCATATTATCTGTTACTTGAATCAAGGATGAAGACTATATATCCTGTTTCAAAGGTTTTATTTGAAGAACGCAAATTATAATATTGGGCCATTCTACCCTACTGCATTTTAGAAATATCAACTCCTTCGGCGGCCAGTTCCATCCGTCCCTTCAAATCTTGCAAATATTTAAGAATTGGTTCTAAGGCAAATTTCAGTTCATTATGCTTCCTTAATCATATTTAATAATAGGTCCTTGTTGCGGTCTACAATATAGTCGAATGATTCCTATTGTGGTATTGGGTATTTCGATTCATGCCCCTAATGAGTAAGGTATTTGAACGAGCGGAAAACTTTCTCTTTAATAATTCGATGTAACACGCGTTTCAATGTATGATTAAATTTTCCGACTAAACAGTTTGATCTAGGGTACGTCAGTGTCGAAGATGTTGAACTTGACCCTAACCTTTTCCCAAATTCCCGCGTTCAGTTTGCGTTAAAATTGGTTCCTGTCCTATTGAAAGTCTGAAGCAATACATCACAGGTTCTTTTTGCCGTCAGACGGTGGTTAATGGCATTGGTGAATACAGCCTTTCGAAGTTGGTGGGTCTATATGACCGATTATGGCTATGTTGACAACCTACAAAGGTAACCCCGGTCTTGTCACTGGAGTAACTGGCGCTCTATTCTTTACTTCCACTGGCTTAATTAACTGACAACTTTCACATGATTCATAGAATTTCTGGACATCTCTTTTTCATATATGTCCTCCAAAAACTAAAGCATGCGCGAACTCTGGAATTGCAGTTTTTCTACATTTAGGGACTGCTCTAAAATTTTCTATTGAAGAAATATAAAACTTTCCCTCATAAAATTGTTCTTCGCCTTATCCCATGTTTCAGATAGGTCAGTACACTATTTCTGTTGCAGTGGAAAGTGCGATGCCTGAAATAAATTAGTTTTATTCTAAATTTGTTTTCCCCTCTAAGTGTCCTTTTGCATCTGCAATAGCTGATGTCTCGCTTCTCCTGGGCGGGTTCTCTCACGATTAACCCCGGGGAAACTTCGTCTTGCTAAGCAACTACTCCCTCCTTCTTCAGTGCTAAATTGCAGACGTTTAATATAGTTATCGCCCCGTAACATATGTAATACCTGTGGGGGTATTAAAACATCTTCGACGAAAGACATCACCACTGTACAAAGTATTTCCTGATGAACAACAACTGAGCTGTTTCCACTAATTAAATCTAAAGGTATTCTTACTAGCTCGCACTTTCTCGGAAGTCCACAAATTCCTCTGAAATCAATTGATGACCCATTTCCGGGTCTAAACACTGGAATTGTATTTTCTTTTAGAACGGTTATCTCAATATCTGAATCGAATAAGGCGTTAGTTACTCGACCGTTTACACTAGCCCGCACTCTATCCAATTTGGATAATTACCTTTTTATTGGTTGTTGGTAAATTTATTTTAAACGTCCTGCTTTGATAGCAAATACTCTATTTCCTTCAGTTTTGCAAACTTCGCCATCATCTTTCACGCTTACTCTATTTACTTCATCAAATTTGTTCTTCGTATTTTTATTTTGAGAGCAATCACATTTAAAATGTTGCTTTAAACCAAAATTCTAACATGAGAATTTTTTCTGAATCTACTCTACCTTTTATTGACCATGTTGAAGCCTTCTTTTCTGAGCTGAATTTATAATTTTTTTTTGGCTTTAATTTAAACCTATCTGGTGGTAAGCTCTCTTTAATATCATTATCTTTTCTGAAACATTTTGCATAAGATTTCCCTGTCGCCGAAAAAAACGTATCGCATTCTCTGGCTAAATCTTTTGATTTCCACCAACCTTCTTCCTGCCTGATACCAATATAAGTAGCAGTTTCCACATCAAGCGTTTCTTCGAGCACTACCAACTGGTTGACAGTTTTCAAATCCGTCGCGCCCCTCAGTTTACTGTAATAATCCCACACTAAATTTAATCTTGTAGAAAACGGGTTCCTTTTATTTCATTTACAATTTTTCAGAAAAGCCTTAAGTAATGGTTCATATTTCCAGAGCACTATAGTTTTCAATGATACATAATACTAATAATACTCTTCATCTAAATAAGTTAAGAGATATACGGCCTAGACTCTTAATAAACACGTTAACATTTTAGATTTTAAATCATCTGCTACTTTTTCACAACAGAGAGTCTTTTTCACACTGATGAAAAAGTAATTCCAACCCTCTGGTTTTTCCAGAACTTTAACAGATAGAAATTTTATCACTTTAACAATTTCTTCTAAAGTTTTAACTTTGGGGCCCGTTTCTAGGTCCAACGAAATTTCAGAACTTAAAAAAAACCTGGTTCTCCGCCTCAAATCTTATCTTTCTAATTCTATCCGTTCGCGTTCTATCTATAACGTCCATTGGGTTAACTCCATATTTTCCTTCTCTTTCCTCTCAGAAATACTTGAAATTAATACTTCCTTAACTACTTATTGATAATTTGCATTCCCCAGGATTATATTTTTGAGCTCAAACTTTCTAAAATTGTTTGAGACCTTTTCTCCTAACTAATCGGCCAGAATTACAAGGTCAACCTTCTTCTCTTTTCTTAAATACGTTATAATGAAATACCAAAAGTAATATATAAAACAAAAGAAACAAAAACCTCACTGTTTATTACTAAAACATATATATACAAATGCAACCAGTTATTGTTTTAAATTCTTTTTCATACAAAAATTTTAAATACACGGTACACTTAAGTAAATCCTATAAGCTCTTAAACGTTTCCAAAAGGAATCGTTATCAGACAAGTGTTATAATTTCCATAAGAAATCTTAGTATTTCAACTCAGAATAACTTTACGTCTAATGACAAGTAATTTAACAACAAATCGCATGATTTCCTATCATTTGCTCTAAATCTTGCACCTTTTCACCTATAAAGAAGCAAAAATTTCTACGTCTGGTCCGGTAGAAGACTAAAAAACAAAAATTAGTATGTGATGATTTACAACCCCAAGCCTGACATCATTTGCGGATGGATCTAGGATCTGCTTTGATGTATCTTCTCTTGAAAAAACCTCGACATGCAACGGATGTTTGTTTTTTCTTTTATAAGCCTTAGCGGGTTGAATAGATTCCTTTGCTGATACTCGTCTCTTCAGGCATTAGACTGAAAACTCGACGAATCAGAACTTTTGAAAACTTTTTCAGTATTTTATTAAACATAAAATATGATCAGCTGGAAAATTATTATCATTTGCGATGATTTTATTACTTCAGGAATTCACTGCTCATATTTTCAAGGCAATTGCCTTTCTTCTTTTATAACAAATTTAAATTTTTCGCGCTGTATTTTCAAATAGCTTGTTACATGACATCATGGGCTCAGGAATTTCTGGAGAACTATTTCTGTATAAAAATGAATTGCATTTTAAAAAATATTGCATGTTGCAAATCCTTTAGAAGAAAAGACTCTTTTCCCCCAATAAAATTATAAAACTGATTTAAAATGCATTCTGAAGAGATTTTTTCGTGGCTTCTGTGCGTGCGTGTGTATGTGCATGTATACATACGTTTGACGATGCCGATTGCCAAAAAAAGCGAGGAGCACAACTAAATGTTTAGCAGTCCCATATACAAAATTTCTACATTCTACAGTTATTCGTTTTTTAGTTATGAAAAATAAGTACATTTATACATACATACATATGTACACCTTCCACCAAAAAAAATGGAACAGGTCTATATTTCCCGTTCTACTGGAATGATTGTCGAAATTTAACTTGTGTTTTCCATGTCTCGAAAGAGCGACTTAGGATATATATTAGATTTATACATAGCATTATTTTAATATAGGCATTATATATACAGCATTATTCTAACATAGGCACTTTCACACAAAACCGGACTTTTTCTAAAATCACATACCAATTTTTTCCCATATTTCGATTCTGCGACTCAAATTATGCCTAGATATTAAGTTTTGTAACTTTCGGTGATACATTTATGGAGAAATTAAAAAAAAAATTATCTTGCCACATTTTTTTTCTGTTTGCGCCAAGAATAATTCGCTTGGCGAACTTCTTAATTTATAGAAACCTATTTTCCTGCCCTTTTTTCATGTACAGGAACGGGAAAAAAGTCATCATTTATGCTTTCATATAATTTTAACAGAGTGCGTAAATCATATTTGGTGTTATTAGCGCTTATAATGAATATGCCAAACTTCAAAGCGCGCCAAAATGTAAACGTATATCTTAGGAAATTTTGAAAATGTGATTGAAATATTTCACGTATATCTTAGGAAATTTTGAATACAAAACTCTATTTTTTGCAGGTATGCTTAGAAATACATCTATTTTAAGACGATACAGATTTTATAGGTTATAATTCAAAATGTTTTTGGAAAATGTTTTTTTAATTATTTTAAAATTCAAATTTTAAAAATAATCATTAAAGCGGGCGAATTTTATTTGGAATGAACCTAATATAAAAAAGAGATCTTAGTAAATATGTACCAAATTCAATTAACACGGAGGAGCTAAAATTTTGAGAGTTAATGTTTTAAAAAGTACTTGGGCGAATTTTTACAAAATTTGGCACTTTGGCATAAATTGAATTGTAGAATTGAAATATGGAAAACAATTGCTATATTCAAATTCGTAAAACAACTTTGTATTTGGCGTACATTCACTAAAAACACTCAGTCGATTTCGAGGGCAGCTACAGGTCCCTCCTCATCAGGAGAACAAAATATCTAGGCTATATACCTAGATATTTTGTTCTCCTGATGAGGAGGGACCTGTAGCTGCCCTCGAAATCGACTGAGTGTTTTTAGTGAATGTACGCCAAATACAAGGTTGTTTTACGAATTTGATTGTCACATTGGCGTGTTTCTCTTCTATTGTAATTGCTACATTATTTCAGAAAGAATTCGATTTCATGTCAAAATACCTATGTTAGAACAATGCCACATATGAATGTAATACATATCCTAAGTCGCACTTTCTAGACATAAAAAACGCAAAGTAAATCAGTAGAACGGGAGATTTTTTTGTGTGTGTGTGTGTCTGTCTGTCTGTCTGTGTGTGTAGGTATGTATAGACATTACCAAAAAACATCCATTTTGCGGTGCGTTTTGGAAAAAAATAGTACTTTATTCTATCTGTACGTACAGATGCCAAACAAAGAAATTGTCCAAATGGCTTCAAGAAAGGTCAAAATGGATATTTCCTTCGAAATATCATAACGAGTTTACAATACTTCCTCTTCTTCGTACAAGGAGGTCAATTTAATATTTGAATGGTATATGCAAGGATCTAACTATTTAGATAAAAATCGCAATTTATAGGAATTGTTTTTAGAAGTTAGAATTAATTGCAAAAAGCGCTCCGTGGCGTTCAGCGTTAAAAGGTCCCGGGCCCACAGAAAATTTCATTTTCCCAACGGCGGGAAAGAAAATGTTAAAACTCATTAATTTTTTTGAAAAAATAAAGATAGAGCCGCTGTCAAAAGTTATGCTTCTTCAGCATAAGGGCCTAAGGGCCGAAGGGCATTAAATAAAATATCAAAATGAGGAAAAAGTTAAGTGACCATGAACAGTCAAACCAACAACAACAAAAAAAAAAAGATAATGAATTCAGTAATTCAAATAAAACAATAAAATTAAAGTGAACCAAAACGAAACTAAAAAAAAAAGATTTGAAATTTGCCCTTTCTGCCTTTATATTCATTATTGCAGAATAAGATTAATTTTAATCATAAGATAGAATAAATGTAAATATTTCCCAAAAGTAGAAAGCAGCCTAGTATAAAGGAAAACAAATTTCATAATAATTATTTAATTTTTTTATTTTATGTTAACTTACCTCTGTTTCAGATTGATTTTCAAGTTTGTACTTCATCATTTTTAGCCCAAAAGAAGCGTTACCTCAAAAGGGTTATTAGTCTCAAAACGTGATTTTAATTTGAATCACTGTAAAAGGCTGAATCACTTTTCATATTGTTGCCACCAAATATTATCGCCTTGTATTATTTTAAAAGAAATTAAATAGAGGAGAATATGCTTGAATGTAGGTATGTTTCTAGCATTGTGAAATGAGAAAACGACGTACCTAAAGCCACCAAATTTTGAATAACGTAATCCTCCTCCCGAACATGCGCACCTGGAAGAGCGAATTTCTAATTTCGAATTTGTTTATACATTAAATATTTTGTAAAACTTTAACGAATTTTTTATTAACAAACTCAAGGGTTTCAAAGCTAGCAGTGGCAATACTGTCCAGGAGATGACTGAAACATTTTTATATCCAGCGCAAGAGACTGTCTATTGGAACTTCTAAAGGTATGATGTTTTTAAATATTTTTGATAGTGCTGTTGAATTGAATTTTATAGCAAATAAAATACGCTTTGTTTATAGTTTACATGGGAAGAACATAATAAATAAAGATAACACAAAAAAAGTTAAACAAAACACGCCTTTGGGAGTAATTTATAATCTGAAAGCTTTCAGATTTATTTATTTTTTTTATTTGTGCTTTCTTGATGTTAGATTACTTGCGAGTTTTGGTAGATATATAGATTCTATTTTAGGTTTTTATAATTATCTTATTAATTAGGTACTAATATTATTTAATTAAATATCTTTGAAGTACTTGAATACCCTTCTAGTAATTCTTTTTATGTAGAGATGTAAGAAGGAATTCCTGCAAAAAAATAAAAAGGGAAAAAAGCTGCTGGTATCTACTCTGCAGTTTTTTATCGTATTTCTTCCAGCTGATGGAAAGTATAAGAATCTTTTTAACTATAAACAAAGCGTATTTTATTTGCTGTTTTGGATCTTCATGAGACACGCATATTGAGAGATGTACTAGAAAATAACTTAACGAAAACGTTTAACCATCCACTGTAAACAGAAAGTCATAATCCCATTTTCTTGTTTGAGTAATCGGTTATCTACATCCCGTAAATCTTTATCTAATTATGAAGGGAAAAAAACAGCACACAAAAAATTTTAATATTTAATCTTTGTTTCATTATGAGCCCAACGAGCCCATTACAAACATATCCGTTTCAAAGTTTTAGATTGAGAAGTTTTCTTTTTCCTTTCTGTCTTTCTTCTTTTTTAATTGTGTATGTTAATAGATGGGTTTTTGGAATTTACAATCACAAAGAGTGAGAATAAGACTATAATGACCTGTCTCTGAAGATAGTAAATATTTTTGCAAGATTCACCATATAAAAAACCCCATTAACTTTTTAGTGAGATTGTTTTCTTATTATTACGAATTTTGTATATATGTAAATAATTTGAATGAAATTATATGTGTGTTTTTACATAGTATTATATACATGTAATGACATGGTAACTACACATAGTAATTACGTGACATATTGCATAATACTACGTAAAAAAACATCTTCATCTTAAGTATTTTTAACTTTTTAGTCTGTGAGATTATTTTCATATTATTACGAATTTTGTATGTAATTAAATAATTTGAATGGAATACACAGTATTATATACTTGCATGGCATAGTAATTACATAACATAGTACATAATACTATGTAAAAAAGCATATTCATCTTAAGTGTTTTTAACTTTTCAGTCAGTCAGATTGTTTTCATATTATTACGAATTTTGTATGTATGTAAATAATTTGAGTGAAATTATATGCGAAATTGTAGTATCTTTTATATAACGTAATATGAAATGCTTGGAAGAGAGGAAGCTATGCCGAAAAAAAAGAATACAGATATAAGTGTATTTTAACGTTGAGTAAATGTCTATGATCGGCCTAGACGGTATTGTGGTTAGGGGAGCCTACTGAGGTATCTAAGGTCCCGGGTTAGAAACCCCGAGAAAGCATGAATGTTTGTAAATGCATCATGTTTCCATGTATGCCAGCTCTTAAAATATATGGCTAGCCGAAAGTCTACTCGTGTGTTTTGGTGGAAGGGAAGTCGGGTGGAAGACACTCGGAACATCCCCCCGAGATGCTCTTTCTCCAAGGTGGAATTCCTTGAGGCTCTGACAACCATTCTTCCATGAAATTAATGGACAAGATAACAACAACTGGCTATTTCGCTAATTTGGCGAGATATCGCCAAGCCGGTGATGGTTAGGGCAAGTAATATTTGTCGCCAAATTTGCTGAAAAATTGCCAAAACTCGCCAAACTTGATGACATTTTGGTCCGGTACCATAATGGGTATTGTGATTCAATAACTATAATTGATGCTATATGTAGCCGTGACCTTATCCAGCCCTCATATGCTTTTCAGTTATTTCGAGAAGATGCAGAGATTTCTCTGCGGCCGTGGGAAAACGATATAAAACCCGACAGAGTATCAGTTTTGTAGTGGTTAATATTTAGTTCACCGTTACCCAGAGCATTGAGATATCTCTGCGATAGCTTCGATTTTAAGGTACGTTTTGCCTTGTGTTGTGTTTAATGTTTTTAGTAGTCTGAAGTGTAAATACTGGTTTTACTGTATGGTACTGTGAACAGCTATACGAGTATTTTTGTTGAAAGTTACAGAACTGTGACGTGTTTCTTTTGTCAAAATAAATTTTATCAAGCTATCATCGGTTCTGTGCTTATTCAATCTTTTACGAACCCGTAAGCAAGAAACAATGTCTTTTGTAATATCATTTGATTTTCAGTCACGTATTTTTAAGTCCATTTGTTAAAACCAACTCCGAATTTCAGAAAAAAGTGCAAGAAAATTTACACATCTGACGTCACCTGATAATACAATGGAATCTGGTATGTTATTTCACATAAAATGGCATTGAAAAAAAGAAATTTGAAAGCTTTCAGATTTTACATTAAGTCCAAAAAGGCGTATTTTTAACATTTTGTGTGTTACCTTTATTTATTAAATATCATGTTCTTCGCACTTAAACCGTAAAATTCAATTTAACAGCGTCATCGCAAAATATATAAAAAGAGCATATCTTTAGAATTTCCGATACACAGTCTCGCGCGCTGGAGATAAAACTGTTTTTTTTTCGTACGGTGTTGTCATTGCTCGCTTTTAAATCGTTGAGTTTCTTAATCAAAAATTCGTTAAAGTGTTACAAAATAAGAAATGGATAATAAAACAAATTCCAAATTCCAAATTTGGGCTTCCAGTGGTCCATATTCGGAGGAGGATTACGTTATTCAAAATTCGATGGCCCTAGGTACCGTTGGTTTATAGCAATGCGGTAAAAATGCATACATTTATGCAGCTTCCTCATTATTTAATTTTTTAAATGTAACACAGGGCGATAATGTTTGGTGGCAACAGTTTGAAAAGTGATACCCCATTTACAGTTAATCGACGCAAAATACCAAAACGCAATTAATAGCCCTTCTGAGCTAACGCTCCTTTGGGCTAAACATTTGGCGTTCTTCATATCATTCATGAGAATACAAAACTGTTAAAGTAAAAAAGAATAATAATTTAAAAAGGAACATGATATTTAAGCATCAAACTATAAATGTTTCATAAACACGAATAACAAAATCTGCATCTCTGCTGCAGTTAACTATAGAAAGATCAATGATTGTGAATGAAATTCAATTAAACAAAAACTCAGATGAAAATATAACGGTTGAAACATACAACAGTCAATCACTTCACCAACTTCTGTTCCTTATTCACGGAAGACCGTTATTGCTATAGCTTTATATTTTCTCCACTTACGTCTTATTAAATTGAGGAAAATCAAATTACTTCCGCGAAGAGATGTCTTGTTACTTAATCCTTCTTGAATAATAGATTCAAGAGGTTTTTTTTTACGAATTACCAGGAAAGGGATCAATACACGTCCTATAAAAGGCAACTGCACGAGTTAAAAATGTGGTGTCTTGTTGGAATTTATTAAAAGTGCACTATATCTAGGCTTATAGTGGATCTGTGTACTTAAGACGGGAAATTAAATTGCGTGGATCGAAGCAAAACTACATAATATATGCGCATACATCAAATTCCTCTTACATTACATTGGATTTGTATTATGAAATTAATGTATTAAAATTCGTTTGATTTTTAAAATTACCTAAATTCACTATTTCATCAAAGAAAGCATATATATATTATGATTTCAGATCTTTAATAATCTGGATGATGTTGACAGGTAGATGCACTATGAAGTAGTTGCAGAAGTAACCGATACAGCACTTTTTATTTCTGGAAAAAACATTCTTCAGATAAATGGACAAAGCTTCATGGACAAAATCAACGCTCCCGTTCTTGATCCCACTGCATCTTTTTTTATCATTATGCCAATGCAAATGATAAAAGAAAGGTAAGAGATTGAAAGAAAAGCAGGCAACAAGAGAGAGCAAGGAATCGAAGATTGAATGGTATATAAAGATTTAGCTTTAGTTTAGCTTTATCCCTATTGGTTAATATTGAGTTTTTGATTGTCAAATTTCAAAAAAATCATTAACTAAAGCGTTGTGTAATTCTTTACTTCATGACCGCAATGTAAGAATCATACGAGGAATATTAATTTCGAAACAACGCAATTTAGAGTGGTTTATTATAAGCAGTTACTAATTTAGAACGGAAAGAGGACATAACCAAAGTAAAATGGAGAGTTAGGGGACTGTTGCAAATTAGAGTTTTGACTTACATATTTTTTATCCATGTATGCCAGGTTTCACTCTTTACATTATAAGGTATTTTCTCCCTCATTCCAGCATAACTTTGTGGTGTAACTGTAGCACACTTGGCGCGTATTTCGAGAGGTCCAGGTTTGGGTCCCGGCTAGGGCATTGCTCATTTTTCATGTCTCCAGCATCAAAAGAACCTAATGCATCTACAGTGGCTCCCGAACTAAAAGGTGGTGAATAATAATTCATCACCACCAGGAACTGGTGATCGGATCCCCTAATCCCAAACTGCTCTTTAAAAGGGGGAGTATATAAGATACTTTTCTCTCTTTTCTGCGTGCCTTCGTCGTGTAACGATCGCACACTCGGCGTGTATTCGAAAGGTCCAGTGTTCAAGCCCCGGCGAGGGCAATACGCATTTTTCACGTTTCTCGCTTCAAAAACCTCTAATGCCTGTACAGCATATAATAAGTTGCAATGCTGATTTTATGCAATTAGGTACTTTTATATTAATTCTTTTCAGCCATTTATCTTCTTTCCATAAACCTTATCAGAATTCAAATTAGGTGGATTTTAACTATTGACTGACAAAGTTGTAGAGACATTAGGTACTTTTTGAACGCAGGAGAGATGAAAAATGACCAATGCCCTCGACTAGACTCGAACCACGGACCTCTCGAATACCCGCCGAGCGCTGCACACTACACCACGAAGGCATGCTAAGCAGTCGGGAGAAATAACTTATAAAGTGACAAACAAAAAAGACAAAATTTCTAAAACGAATTAGGAAAACGGTTTGTTTCGCCACCTGCCACTTGTGTGCTAATCTGCTTGACGATGAAAGTCTTTTGTGTTTGCCAGCCCTTGTGACTAGAAGTCGTGAATAACTGGAGCTGGGTTGTTTAGCTATTGAATCTAATAGTGGTACTGATTTATTTAATTATGATATTTTAATTATTATAATTATACTTAAATGAATAATTTAATTATTATATTTCGAAGAAAAGAGCGGTGGTTCGGTCTTAATAAACTTTAGTTTAAGCTAAAAGAATTAGTGTTTCAGAAACTTTAAGTCAAGTTCTACATGTTGTCTGTGTTCTTAGACTTCTGAACTATTACTTAGGAGCAAGGGTGAGAAACTGTCCGAAGCAGAAGAAGGTTAAATAAGGAGTAGCTATAATATGGTTTAACCTTACAAATTATAGAGGGGAACCAAAGATTCATTTATCTAATCCAAAGTTTTACCTATAGATCTAGAATTCCCATAAAGTTCTCACAAACTTATGCAAATGTCTTTTCATGCACAACTTCTAAAAAGCTTATATACTATCATTTTACATTTTCTTTTCTTTCCTTTTTTTCTTTAGCCCAAAGGGTCAATTTGCCTAGAAAAGCTATTAATTTTGTTTTGGCATTTTGCGTCGTCCACTATAAAACCACATTTCACTTTTCAAATTGTTACCACCAAAGATTACAGCCCTGCATTATATTTAAAGAAATTAAATAATGAATAATCTGCATGAATGTAAGTCTATTTCTCTCACTGCGAAAAACAGCAATACCTAGAGAGATCAAATTTTGAATAACGTAGTCCTCCACTCGAATATGGGCCTCTGGAAGCGCACATCTGGAATTTATAATTTGTTTTATTATCTATTTGATATTCTGTAAAACTATAACGAATTTTTGATTAACAAACTCAACGATTTCAATGCGAGGGTTGGCAATACTGTAAGAAAAAGAAAGCATTTTTATATTTATCGCGCGAGACTGTGTATCGGGCTGTATACCACGGATTGAATTCCGTGGTTTATGTGGGAAGAACATGATATTTAACAATTAAAGATAACACACAAAACGTTAAAAAAACTTATAGCGTAGTATAAAATCTTAAAGCTTTAATTTTTTTAGAAAAGAGAGAGAAATTATGTGTTCAACATATTACACCAATACTTATTGCGTTTAACTTCATGTTATTTCAGTGATCGAACAATAACAAGATGAAAGAGTGCACAGTGTTACATTTTCATATTTAACCACCCAGACGATATAGTGGTTACTACAGCCTACTACACCGAAGAGCCCGGGTTCAAATGCCGGAGAAGGCATGGGAAACTGTCCGTCCCTCCATAGGGAGTAACGGTGGACCACGTATTAGAAGCTTCTACAATAAAGTGGCCACCATTTTCGACCTTAGTAGTTACCGAACCTAAGTCGGCTGAGAGCCAGCCGGTTAAGGGGTTAAAAAATATTCATACTCTAACTGATGCTAAATTAAAAGCCAACGTAAGTCTTTCTTGAAACATCTTTATTAAAGTAAATGCTTCTTCTTGCAGATTCAAACTTTACTTCTCTGTAAAACTTTAATTAAAAACTTCCAGCTACTCAAAGTTACTCCGATGAGTTCTGTTTAAATAACTAAAACAAGAATGATGTAGCTAAGAAGAGTTTCATGATTTTGGTATTAGGCATTGTTTACTTTTATTTTCCACTTTCATAAGTCAATTGTTTGGGTATAAATTCTCCTGAGAGAACTTAACCATCCAAAAAGAAGATTACTCTCGAAAAAGTTATAAAATGTTTTTATTCTCACATATATCATTC
>KK115494.1:829335-848699 GCA_000611955.2 Stegodyphus mimosarum
GCAGGAAAACATTTTCCCCCAAATCCCAAACTAACAACTAGATTTCATCCGAAAGCTTCTTAATATAATGCAAAAACCTACCGCAGAAAAGTCCTTGTCAAGTTTTAAGTAGAAGAGAATAAACAAACATATTTCGTTATTCCTATCGTCTCTACTTCTTTAGCAGACGGTAAATGTAAAAGGTACTTCTCCCGCCTTTTTAGCATGCCTTCGTGGTGTAGTGGTCAGCACGCTCGACATATATTCGAAAGGCCCATGGTTCCAGTCTCGGCGAGGGCATAGCTCATTTTTCTTCTCTACTGCTTTAAAAAAATACCTAATCACTCTACAAAGAACTGAAAAAAAGTTGGTGGATGATGATTCTCCACCACCAAGATTTGGCGATTGGTCCCCTAATCCCCAGTCTCCCTTTAAAAGCGGGAGTAAATAAGGTATTTTTCCCGCCTTCGCAGCACGCTTTCGTGGTGCAGTAGTCAGCACGCTCGGCCCGTAATCAAAAGTTCCGTGGTTCGAGTCCCAGCGAGGTCATTGCTCATTTTTCCTCTCTCATTCACTCAAAAAATACCTAATGACTCGACAAATGTATTGCGGGTTGTGTGTAATGCGTGTTTCTCATATTATCGTAGAGGTTGATGCAAGAAATAAGTCCGAGTTATGCAGAAAATACAGGTTTCACAATGAAAATGCGTAAAGTGAATTTGAGTTAGTTATTTTAAGCAAATCCTTCCCCTAGGCAGGTTGCCCTAGCTTGCTGTAATCAAGATCAAAATTTCCCCCTTGCCTAAAAAAAAGGGGATGCAAATATTCCAATGCGGATATTTGCATATACTAATGAAATATATGTTAATAATTCATCTCCGCGGTAATTCATGTGTATTCATGTGGATTCATGTGGTAATAATTCATTTTCAAGAAATTTCTTCATCTACGTAGATGCAAGATAATGAAATTACCATGCAATTATGAATTATGAGTTCTTAGGTTTAATGATGATTTGTGTTAAAAAGATAATTGACAAAAGCCTATTAGTGTTATGCCTGTTACAAATGCACACACAGTGATTTGAATTTTCAAAAATGAACAGAATTCAACAAAATTAATTATCTACAATGTTTTCCAAATATTGTATTTTGCCCCACATCAGAAGATATCAAAAGGTTTTGTGGAGTTTTATTTTACTAACAATTAATTTTATCTTGCAAGCAACCCTTTCTATAAACTCTCGTTATCAACCCACGCTTTCTTGCCAGAATGAGATTTTAATTTCGTGCATTATGCAAACTAGGATAGAAAGCTACTACTTAAGCTAATGTCTCAGTTATTTCGGACAGATGTATTAATGCCTAAAAGTCACAGCTCCTGCTTATTAAACTGAAAATGTAGAATTTAAAGCCAGAGAAAAATCTCTTTCTTTTCAACGAGCCGGTACCCGTTGTTTGAAAGGCTAATTACCTTGGAATCTTCATTAATGACAAGCTTACGTGGATACATCACAACGATCCCGCAAGACGCAAAGTCTTGAAGTGCCTAGTTTCCATCATAGGGAAATTCTCAAAGCTTGATCTTTCAAAGAATAACCACATTTACACTTCTAGTATTAGACCTTTGATGACTTATGCCAGCTTGAGCTACTGTTACTCCTTCGGATATACACAAGCTAATCCAAAACAAGATTTTTAAGTACACTATTTTGTTCGAAATAAACTTCTGCACCCTGATTTCAAACTGCATAGATTGGATAACTTTCTCAGGAAAGCTAAGAAAATATTCTTCCATAGTGCTCAAAATTGTGACCATATGAACTTTTTTCGAATTTTTCACTATGAAGTGCTCAGCGAAGATCGAATAACTGTACCTTCGCCTTCACGCAGCCTTCAATCTCAGTGAAAACCAGGACTTTACCACTTAACGTGTAGAGACATTAGGTATTTATGAAGCAGCAGACGTGAAAAATGACTAATGCCCTCACCGGGACTTGAACCACGTACCTCTAGAATACGCATCGAGTGTGCTGACCACTACACCACGAGGGCTTGCGAAGAAGATGGGAGAAATACCTTATAAACTTATGAAGGTTCTTGCATAGTTTGTGGCACTACTTTTATTTTATTTTTATTTACACATTTATATTTTTAATGTATTTTATTTTCATAGTTCCTGCAGACTCCAACGGAATTCTTTAGTTACAACACTGAGGTGGATGACCATCCATGTGACCCCTGACCTCTGCTCATTGTGCTATATAGCTTCTGTTACTGAACTTCAGCACCTATTCATGGACTGCCTTCTGCAAATAATTATATATAATCTTATATCTTCATTTATTATTTATTCCACTGTAAAGTATTTTGTTCTGCATTTTTGGACGAATTCAATCCAAATTGCGTGATACACGCGATCATGAACTCTGATTTGATATGCTGTCATCATTATTGTTATCCAAGTTAACCTGCGCAGCCATTAGGACTTTATAAAACTTTCATTTATCAATTGATAACCGTTCATCCATCCTAGCTGTCATTTTGGACTCTACTTCAAGCGCCCGTTGATACAAATACATTCAGATAAACGGAAAACAAGATCCATTTGGCATGTTAATCGCGGCGACTAGCGGAACCTGGACATGGATTTCGCACAGAGCGTGCAGACATCGTGTACAAAGCGTGTTCTGTCTTTCGGCCACTTTGGTTACTAGTTAAAGCTAGCTAATTTATGGCAGTGCATATTAATTGACTGTTTAGTCTACGTCGATGCTAGGCGAGCCAAGAGCCATTTACGCATTTAAGTATTTCTGCACAGTTTCGGTTAAATTATTCAACTTAGAGCTAGTTTTAATTTCACGTTTTCCATTTTAAGTTGCCGCCAGAGGTATTGGCGATGTCTTCTAAGCACCAAGATTGCCATCTGTATATATGTTTCTTGAGTTGAGTAAAAGAGTATTTGCACTCTTCTTATATGTACTTACTGATACAAGTTGAACTTAGCGAATTGTCGCTTCGGAGTTCAAGTCAATATCTAACCTTCAAGTAACTTTAATTTATCTAGAATCTTACAAGTTTAAAGCTTAGACCAGCTACTTTTAAGTTAAATTAATAACAAATTTGAAAATAAGATATCACATAAATTAAGATGTTAAAAATGAAATAGCTGTAATGGACTCATTACAAATATATATAATATATTTTACCCATTGCAAAGAACATGATATTTAATAAATACAGGTAACACCGTAAACGTTAAATAAAAGCCATCTTATTTCCGGGTAAATACAGTAATTAATATAATCAAAATGAAATTCTCTTAGAACTGTTCAAATACTGCACTTTAATCACATTTAGAATGAATCAGTTAACTTACATACTTCTAAAGTGAGAAATGGAGATCAGAAAAAAATTGAGACTATAAATGACAATAATCACTGAAGTACTAATTATTTAATAAAGCTCAAAGTAGAGTCTTACATTATCCTTTATAGTAATTAACGGAATCAGTGCACAATTAGTGATTTTCGTTCAAAGTAAATAACAGTTTGTTATAGCATCTTTAAGAAATGTTGAATGATGTTAAAACTTTACATTGTTAAACAAAAAAATATGCCAATTTAGAAAATAAGTTATCATATTCCTTTCGAAGTCTGGCAAAAAAAGGGCTCATTTTTCATTTATTTCGTCTCAAGCATATGCCAAATATAAAAATATTTTAGAATTTCCCAGAAGCAAAATAAATAGCTTTGTGGCTTTTGAATTTCATTAATTAGGTTTTGCCATTTAAATGCAAGATTGGAGCATAAATTTCCAGGTTTAATATTTGCTTTTAGAAAATCAGGATGAAAATTTTCATAAGACTAATTAACGTGCAAAGAGTTTTACGAAAGAATTTTGCATTATTAAAAGAAGTATAAATTATTCTTCAAAATATCCGGCTTCTCCCACAAGTTGCAAGAGAAATATACTAAATTAGACGTAATTTAGTGTCAATGTAATATTTTTTACCAATTTTTGCTTTCTAGTTTCTTATTTGCAAGAAAACATAATGTTTTAATTGTACATTCTTAAAAATGCAGCATTTTAAAATCAAATAGAAAAAATCTGAAAGTTTTCGGATTTTATATGACTTCTAAAGGGGGTTTATTTAACGTTTTGTGTCTTACCTTTGCTTATTAAATAGCATGTTCTTCGCACTTAAAGTATAAAACTCCATTCAAGAGCAATATTGCAAAATATCTTTAACATGAGCATATCTTTAGAATTTCTAACACACAGTCTCGCGGTAAAAATGGGTTTTTATTTAAAATTTTTTTATTATGACTTTTTTTCCTCGTACAGCGCTGCCTTTCCTTGCTTTGAAATCGTTGAGTTTGTTAATCGAAAATTCTTTAATGTCTGATAAAATATGATATAGATAATAAAACAAATTCCAAATTCTGAATTATCGCTTCCAGATACCCACATTCGGCGGAAAATTGCGTTATTTAAAATTTGATGGCTGTAGGTAATGTTGTTTTATTGTAGTGCAAGATTGTAGTGTAGATACAAGATAACATACATTTATGCATTCTTCGTTATTTAATTTGTTTAAATATAATACAGGGTTGTAATATTTGGTGGCAACAGTTTGAAACAGAGTCAACGCAGAAAGTGAATCGAAGCAAAATGCCAAAACGAAATTAATAGCCCGTCTGAGCTAACGCCCTTTGGGCTAAAAAATCTAAAAGCTTTCATATTTTATATTACTCCCAAAGGAGCATTTATTTAACGTTTTGTGTTTTACCTTTGTTTATGAAATATCATGTTCTTCGCTCTTAAAATTCAATTCAATAATATCACGAAATAATTTAAAACGAGCATATCTTTAGAATTTCCGATATACAGTCTCACGCACTGGAGATAAAAATGGTTTTTTTTTCGTCCAGTGTTGCCATTGCATGCTTTGAAATCGTTGAGTTTGTTAATCAAAAATTCGTTAAAGATTTACAAAATATGAAATATGTAATGAAACAGATTCCAAATTTGGGTTTTCAGATGCCCATATGCGAGTGGAGGACTACGTTATTCAAAATTTGATGTTTCTAGTACCGCTGTATTTTCACAGTGCAAGAAACATACGCATATTCATGCAGATTCTTCATTATTTAATTTCTTAAAATGTAATACAGTGCTCTAATATTTGGTGGTAACAATTTGAAAAGTGAAACGCCGTTTATAGTGAACCAATGCAAAATGCCAAAACGAAATTAATAGGCCTACTATGCAAATTGCCCCTTTTGGGCTAAACAGAAGAACTCACGAATGCATGTATTAATATTTTCAATTTCTGAGCGTATGAATATTTGTTTGCTATCAGTGGTTAGTAACTTATTTTTGCTTTAAGCGTAGAATCGAGAATGAACTGAGTGGCGAATACTTTTGTGCAGCATAAACTCTGCTGCCACTCGACGTATGCATGATGTCGACCATGAGATCTCCGGAAAACCATCTCCAGGATCAAGTCTTTGAGCCAAATATCTCTCATTTCTTTTCAACCTGTAAAGGAAATCGAAAAAAAAACCCAGACGAACTCTGCAGCCAATCTAAGTCTGGTGAACTCTCATTTTTCACCATATTTATTTTCACTTTTATTCAGTATGGTCCCGGTCACCATTTTATTCGGTATGGTTGTTAGCGTTTCTGGTTGCCATATCATTAGACTTGGACTCAAATCCCGAGTGGATATGGATATTAATAATTATCTGCGTCCATTTCTGAGAGTGTACTTTTGGTTTATTCCTTACAATGCACCCAAGGCTGCGCTGAAAGACCTTCCCAATGATCGGACAGCTAAATTATCAATGGATTTGGGTATTCCGAACGAATTCTTAATGACTGAGTTTCCAGCTATTTAGAGAAGGGACTTGGCCTTCAAAAGAAGAGATAATTAGGATTTTAGGAATAGGAAACCTATAAAAAAGAATTGTCAGTTGTCTGGAATCAAATACGGGACACATGCTTCCCTAGTACTGACTCGGAATAACCGATTTAGAGTGCTAAGCATTGCGTTAAAAAGCACGGGAAGAAATGCCTTAAATTTTTTACACGATATGTTGTGAAGTATTTTGTATCTTATCACTTACCATCATGTTGTAATCTGAAGCACGTCCAACCAGTAGCTATGAGGTCAGGAAATGGAAAAAGCCCATGAATCCGATCAATTCACCTAAATTTGAACCCAGTTGAATTACCAATGTTCAGTGATTTTATCTCTCGACCTCTTGCGGATTTAAGAAAAAAGGTAGAAACATTTATAAATTAAAATAATTGAGCAGAAATGAATATTTTATTCGATTCAAAGTTCATCATTGTAACAGTAATATATATTACTTGCGTTATTAGAGGTTACCAAAGATGTAAAACGAAAAAGCTTTCCTTCTTTCTCCATTTTAGCTAATATTTTGAAATAAATATTATCTGATAATTTAACGCATTCCCTTGTTAATGATTCAGATCCAAAACTTCAGTGAAAAACTAAATATATAGAGCACAGTATCTTCTAGTTTAGCTTTCATTTTCTATAAAATTATAATTGAAATAGAAGAGAAAATAGAATAATAATGTTCGGAATAATGCAGTTTTCCAGAGCCTTATCTTTATATTTCATCATTTGGAAGCATCAAAAAAGCATCTGGGAAGTATCATGAACATTAACTTTTATTTTATTACTTTTGCAAAAAAATGATGGCCTGAATCTAATCATTAATAAATGAGAAATACTATTTTTACTGAGACTCTGCTTTTTTTAAATTTAATTACATTTTTGATAATATAATTCTTTAATGATACTTTTTTCCATACTTTAATTTGAAGCTTCATAAAGAATGGTAACTTTTTACATATTAATTTAATGCTTCATAGTGAATATAAACTAAATAATATTTCTTAGGCAAGCTTTCACTTTCTTTTTTTTTCTTTTATCTGTCTCTTTGCGCCCTTTTTTCCCTCCAAATTGAACTGAGCTTGTGACACTCACAAATCTTAATAATCTTTTCTTTTGTTTTTTTCCTATTCTGCAGTCTCAAAACTCTAATTAATTTTTAATAATAATTAAGCTTTAATTAATATCGTTATATAAAATATCTCAATTTCGATCAACGTAACAAAAAGAAGATTAAAATATCTTTAAACATTTCTAACCAATTTTATGCGTAGAATAATTTATCCTTACAAATGAAATTTACATAATTCTTCTTCAGCATTTCTCTCATTAGTAGTGCGTACCAAAGTATAATGCACAAATAATGAATAATTTAATTTCATGAGCTTCGAACATGGGATTTCCTTCCTGTACAGTCAATGCCTAATTTCTTGACATTTAAATCTTTTGTCAGATAAATGTTACATTCTACTAAAGTCCACCATTTTATGCTCTTGTCTTTATTACATAAAAGCTTTTAATACACCTTTTATTACACTATGTGTTAAAATATGTATATTCCATATTATAAAGAAGAACACTGCTATATATTTTGAAAGTTGCAGTAAGTATGGAGTTTTAACGATTTTCCCGCCACAGCAAATATCGTTTGCGCAAACAGATCGCGCTGGCGTGGTTAATCATATTTTGTCAAACGATTTCTGACATTTGAAAGAACGAGACTTGCTTTAGAACACTGTGTTGTGAAATTTGTAAAAAAATGTAGTTATCGTTAATTAGAAAGTGTATGAAATGGAACTATCACGCTAGCAAATTAGAAACATCATTTGCTTTCAGTTCTGTTTCAAAACGTCAGCTACAAAATGTCGCCAAATCACGTGTAAAGCTTTAGGTATTAATGTTGTATCATATCGCGCCGTGAAGGTTTGATACCGAAAGTTCAAAAACAAGGACTATGATATTCGACAAGGAGGGGGAACGCTCTGGAACGATGTTGATGAAGCCACGTGCGAGAACTTGTAGAAGAAGATCACTATGAAACCATTCGAGAGCTTGCCAAGGAGTAGACTTTAGTGCCATGCCCGTTAGTCTCGCTATGCATCACATAACGTTGACGTACAAGTTCAATCGCTGGGTGCCGCATGAGCTGACTCAAGCAAATAGGGATAGAAGTGTTTGGACCTGCACTAATCTGCTTGAATATCAACACAAGGACAAAATTCTAGACCGGATCGGCACTTGTGATGAAAAGTGAATTTACTTTAAACATCAAAGACAGAAAAGAGTGTTGGTCTGCGCCCGCTGAACCCATCGGCAACGTAGTCTAGTTTCGAGAGGCAACAAAACCAAACAGTATGTTATGTATGATATTGCTGCATACGCAACAATCTACAAGCTACGGAAATCTTGTTTTACTTATTTATCTTTTATTTTCCCCTGCACAGGAAGTATTTATATCAATTTTCGTGTGAAATGTTTCATCAAAATGTATTTATCTCTATGCAGAAGACAGTGCTATCCAATCATTATTTAATGAGTTTCGTTGTAATAGAAAGGACAGAATTAAGCATATTCTAATATAAGGACTTTACCTCACGGGGTTACATGTGTTGTCACGGAATCTAGTAAAACATCCTACAGAGACTCCATGATAACTTTCCAAAGAAATTCATGCAGTTACTGTTAGAAATGTATGTGCACTAAAAGCAAAATTAACGTTTCGTAACAATTATTGCTCACTAATATCATGGTATTGCTATAAAGATATTTGACAATGTTGTTGAGGCTATGATGAAATATTGGATTATTTGTAACATATCTTCGAAATTCGAGTTTTTTTAATTTGATCTAACATTGCAATGTACTTGGGTTAATGGACGAGAAAAGATGTAGTGTTCTGATGTGCCTCTTTCGTCGTAAATCCATTTGTCTGAGGAAGAGATATTTCTCTTATATTAATGGCTGGGGAAGAGGCCGTAACCAGATAATGTCATGTCTATGTTTAGCTATGTTATGTCGCTATGGAATCCGTACTATATCCGATTAGTCTTTAAAAGCCGTCCGGGTGTCCGGCCGGCATATAAGCAAAATGTACACTGCTAGGACAACGGCTTTAATTTGGCGAATGGGAGTCCAGATGAGGGTCAGTATTAACTCCGCCCACATGAGTGATGTCACATTTCTGACGTTTGTTTACATTCTGCTGTTCGGCGTTACGAAGTGCGTTCTTTGAATGTAAGTTTAGTTTTTCGGAATGAAAGTGTTTATACATATGCAAATATATCTGCATGTAACGATTTAATGTTTGTTTCGGAATTCTACTGTTCCAATACAAATTAGATCTAGTCAGGTGGAAGTTACTGACGGCTGTAAGATGCATGTAAAATGTGGTTTACAAATTATTCTGCATATTGATAATCAGAAACTTTTAAGTGACGAAGATTAAATCGTCTAATATATAAAATGTACCTGCGGAAGTTAAACCAAGTAAAATTATCTTTTCTTGGCTTAAAATGATAATTTTGTGTCAGTAACTAATGCAGTAAATATTCTGAATCAAAATACCACCAGTTGCCATTGCAATAAATTAACAAAGTGTGTGTCAGAAAATCTTTATAATGCATTTCATATACATCTATGTGAATATTTAAAGCATTAGTAACTCTGATCTTATTTCTTTTTTTGATTTAATATGCCTTCTTAGAAATAAACTTCATTATATTGTTAAAACATAAAGAGTATAAAGATGAAAAAGTTTATCTGCTGTAATGAATATATTGAAATGTAATTTAGTTGTGAAACTACTGATGTTAAATGATGCAAACGTTATTTAATAAGAACTGAATGTATTTAAGATATGCTACCAGCTCTGATATTTCAAGACTATTGGATATACATATCTATGAAGATTAAACTACTATTAACTGACATTATGGTTCTGGTAAAGCATATATGATATTTGCAATTTTCATTGTTCAGAATGCATTCTTAGAAATGAAGTTCACTGGTTTGTTAAAATGTAAAGAAAATAATTCTGAATGTCTATTTAATGCCAAGTGTAATAGACCTACTGAAATCTAATTTAGCTATAAAACTGCAATTATTAAATGATGCTGAACATAATATTCAGTAAGATATGTTACCAGGTATGATACTTCAAGACTATCGAAAATGCCTACAGTGAGGTAACATTACCTAGTGTAAGATATAAAGTTGAACTGAATCTAATAAGTATACTTTTATTTCGAGGAAACCATACCCTCAAGTGATTTGAATGTGTATTTATAGTCCTCTACACCTAGTCAAATACAATATTTACATAAGCTAAAACTGAGTGGATTAAAAAAAATTAACTTAAAGTAACATTTCATGTTTAACTGATGATTGGACTCGATAAAATATGTCTTGAACCGACATTGTTTTTGAGAAGAAGCATTTGATATGATTTTCTAACATTCGCATGTATTTTAACTGTGAAGTTTGTGCATTAAAAAATCTAATGACATGCAGATTATTATTCACTTATTTCCAAATTCATTAAAGTATTTTTTTACAATTTACTGCCTGATTTTATACATTATACATATGAATAATTCATAATTATTGTAAATATGCTATGTAACTTACATTGTGATCTTTATATGTGAAGCAACTTATTTATATATATAAGATCTGTATGAGTCATAAATCAACGGATGGCAATTGAAATTGAATTGTTAGTAAGAAATTAAGGATAATAAAATGTATTATTTATGTATCTAATAAGATGTATTATTGATGACAATATGTAAAATTAATCGAAACTGTAAAATATATTGTTAAAAGGTACTATTCTATTATCGAATTCAGAAATATATGTATGTATGCATGTATGTATTCATGTATATTAGTGTATAAACACATAAAGGTATGTACATAGGCCCACCAGTGGCCGAGCGGTAAAATCTTTGAACACTGAGTTCGAATCTAGGCAAATGGGCTAAGTTCATGGGCATTTTCGTGGATTTCCCATTTGTAAAGTGTATACCAGCCGGTTTCCTTCAGAATGTCCCCCACAAAGGCATCCCTTCCCATAGGCAGATAGCCCTAGTTTGCTTTACCATGCTAAACTGAACTGAAAACAAAACCATTTGTGGATGCATACATACATCTCTGAATCCTGTCCCGACAACAGAAGAGTATCGGTTAAAATTAGGTCATTTAAAGATATGTGAAAAGAGTTTTAAATTAAAATCTAGACTACATATCATTATCTTGTAATAAATACATTGGACTTAAGATCACGCTGTAGCTATTTAATATGAGTTGAACTAAGTGTCAATAATGCTTTATTATTTACATTAAGTACTGAAATCAAGATCAGAATATTATGAATTAGTATTATTGTTCATATAAGTGCTTCACATTTATAAGTCTATTCTATTGTCCATAATTTAATATCCATTCTTAACAAATGAGAACAATACCGTACTAATTATCACGTTTTATTTATTTTTATAGTTCTATGAATTGCAATAATTTTCTTTTCCAATATCTTCTTTTACAAAATACTTTCAGTGTATAATTCATTCTTTAAATCTTAATTTCTCTTCATCATAATTACAATATATACACACATTATTGATGAAAAACTAAAGAGGAAAAAATTATTTAATTAAAATGTTCAAAGTATATGTTACAAAAAACAAACATTTTGGCGTCTATAATAGATTTATTAAAACTTATTTATTTATTATAGTGAAATAATCTAATTCTCAGATTAATAGATAGAGTTTAAAAAGCATAGGTCTAAGATATCATGTAACATTTATTTACATGAGAATGATTGTATATACATGACGATCATAAGTATGAATTTAATAATAGCACACGTTATCTATTTCTCACGTATTTCATGGTAACCTGTTTTTAGTGGATTAGAGTTTTAAAAATAAGTATTTTTAATAATTTTTCTACTACTGTGTCAAAATTCTGATTTTTATGCCAGTCAGAAATAATTTTTTCCCAGTATACAGAATTAAATTATTTATTTCTGGAATGGTCATCGGGTAATTAAAAAATAATGCTTAGTATTATTGGAAAATTTAAGAACTCCAAAACATTCATTTAAAATTTTTTAACATGCTGCTTTTCATCACATAAAAAATTTACCAAAATGTAAACTTGTAACATAGATAAATTTCTATCTTAAGCAAATTATTGTCACTACATAATTTCAGCACAAACTAAATATTACAGTACATAAAAGAATACAGTGTACTGCCAGTAAAATTAATGGCACTTACGTATTAACACAACCACCTTGGCTCAATTTGGATTTAACCCATGAAAAGGTAAAAGTTACTCATTGGGTGCAAGTTGATGGTTTTCACGATTCTTAAACAGATACCCAAGTTATTGATATTTATCATAAGTTAACTAATATTATCAAATTATGAAAAGAAAACATACTTTAGCAATTTAAAATATAAGTCTTAATTATTAAATAAGAATTACATAATACATTAAAAAATAAAACTCGTTCATCTCTAAATCTTTCCGTAATTTTTTTGCCGTATCCTTTTCCCTAAGCGATTTGTTTTTGCTTGAAAAAACATTAAAGAATTTCAGAGACTCGGTATCGCGCAATTGTTGGAACTTGGAATACAATCTAAAGAATGTATACGAAAATGGCGACACTGCCCTGTTAAAGGATTGTTATGAGCATGGTTGCCAGAGTTGGGCACATTTTAAAAATTTGACAAGCTCTGCTGAGGTGGTTGCAAGAAATAAAATAATAACATTGTAATATGTGTTTTTCAATGTGCATTTTTACTGTTATGAATATAAAATGTTCACTTATAATTAAAATCTGAATACACTAATTATTTATTTGCTCTCTTATGTAATTTTGATAAATTAGCCACTATTTACACTATTTATTTTACATCATCATTAATCTTACGACTAATTTTAAATTAAGTTTCAATGTGAATTTCTTTTGTTCCCTGCTTTCTTATGCTTAAACTGACATTATGTAAAGCAACATCAAAAATAAAACTATTAAAACATATATATGAAAAGCAAACAGAAAGGGAGAGATATGAAAATTTACAAGTTCAGTTTCATATATATTCTGTAAATTAATACCCTTAAATTGATTAATAGATGGGACTAATGAAAAGTACAACTTTACATGCAGGATCTACCAGAAAAATACGTACAAACTTTAGAAACTTTAACAGATGATATCTAAATATTGGTTTCAAAGTTGAATTATCTTTACAATATGTAGTATGGTATTTCCTTAAAAAGTCGGTTATCTTACATATAAGTAACACATGACAGTGAGCCAAAATGGGAGGACATTGAGGGATGTTCTGTAGTACAGGAAATCGGTTAAGCCAGAGGTCCTTCATCAAAACATTATGGCAGAATGTGCACTGTCCCCTCAGACCATCGAGTAACTTTGTTCAAATAACTGCTGAATATTTTTTTATTTGTCTAGCTGAAAATGGCTACTGCTGTAACACTTTGAGCAATCTAAGTAACTGTACAGGTACATATACAGGAAGATTGTATCATTCCTAGCCTAATCTCTCATATGTATGATTAACTTTTAATTAAGTTCGAAACTAAAGCACAAGACTTTTCTTAGTTAAAGTGTGTGCATTTTTCTGATGGGCCCTTTATAAATATAGATGTATTTCCGTTTAATAGGACCGAGGATCAGACCACAGCACCCGAGCGGTAAAGTCGATGAACACTAGTAGCTCAGTCCGGGGCCCAAAGCTTGCCGAATAGGCACTTTCATGGTTTCCTCAAGTGTAACGAGTATAAGAGCCAGTTTCCCTTTGAAAGTCCTCCACAAAAGCATACCACCTGCTAAGCAGATAGCACTCGAGTGCTTTGCCATAATTAAATAAACCAAAACAAACCAAGGACCAAAAGAAAATTTTTTTAGTAGAAGGTATGTGATAAAAATTTAGTTTTCATTCATGTCAGTATAAAATAGGGTACTTACGTATTATCCCATCAATCATTTGTGGAAATTTCGGGAATAGTCACCAAGTGCCAGTCATTTCTACGGAACTACTATAGGGCGCAGTCATCCATAATTGTCACTAAATCATGCTACTTGACAGGTCAACGGGATAATACGTAAGAACCTAAAACAGCATTAAAATGAATACAGTACATTTATGTGAATGCCAGTGGCCTCGTATTTAGCACCCACTTCTAATTAGCATCTATGTTCTCCAAAGCTTTTATCATTTGAGCAAAAGATCTTGTGTCAAACTTGTGAGTATCATACATTTTTTCAATGGATTTGGAACAGTGTAACTTCATATTCCCTTAAATCAGGGATAAATATTCCGTAATATTTGAAGAAAATATATGTTTATTTTCTCATATGTCTAGCATTTTTCGGTATTATACTCAAATATAGGACTTCATGTTATATTTAAAATTTATGTATATATATATATATACATAAATTTTGGTATTACACTCACGTTTGTGAAAATTGCAACACCAAGAACGAATCGTCATAATTGAATGCAATTTAATACACAGTTGAGTGGTAGTGGTACAAATAAATGATTAAATGTTCAAAGCAAACAAACAAGAACAAGAGATCAGAATCAGTATTTTGTGTGGCCACCACGCGCCGCAATAAGTGCTGCTACACGACGTGGCATGGAGTCAAACAAAGTTTGAATGTCTGACTGAGGAAGAGCATTCCATATCGTTTGTACGCGTACCCAAAGTTCGTCTGCAGACGCAACAGGACGAGGATCACGAGCAAGACGCCGACCAATGACATCCCACACATGTTCAATTGGCGACATATCCGGGGAACACGCAGGCCAAGGAAGAAGCTGTACCTGCTGCGCTGCAAAGAAGGATTTAACAATCCGAGCAGTATGAGGGCGGGCATTGTCCTGTTGAAATACAGCGCCTGGCAAGCTTTGAAGGAAGGGAACAGCTTCGGGCTGTAGAACTTCACGGATATACCGGTTGCTGTTCAGATTGCCCACAATTCGTAGCAATTGAGATCGTCTATGATATGCTATGGCGCCCCAGACCATAACTCCGGGTGTTCGTCCACTGTGGCGTTCGATAATGCACTCCGGAAGGTGGCGTTCACCGGCATAGCGTCTGACACGAATGCGGCCATCATGGTACCACAAATTAAAGCGGGATTCGTCAGAAAACACGACATGCTGCCAATCAGCACGCCAGTCTCTATGCTGATTGGCCCATTGTAGCCGCAGGCGGCGATGGTCGTGCGTTAGGGGGATCCTGTATAAAGGAGTCCGTGCGCGCAGTCCACACTGCAGCAGACGTCTACGAATTGATGAAGCACACAATGAAACACCTGTAGCTATTGACCACAGTGCTGCCAATTGTCTAGAGGAAGCTGTACGGTCCGTCCGCGCCATGCGGACCAGGTGTCTATCATCGCGAGCTGACGTCACATTTCGGGGTCCACTCCCGGATTTCCGAGTTGTCCGACACTCGTCCGTCCACTGCTTCCAAACGCGCATCACTGTGCTGCTGTTACGCTGCACACGAGAGGCTACTGCACGATACGACAATCCAGCTTCACGAAGGCCGATGATTCTCCCTCGTTCAAACTCTGTAAGTTGTTCAAATCTCGCTCTCTTTCGTCGACGAGGCATAAGTACAGATTGAGTTAACGTTTACCACTAGCAGATAACCACCGATAACCATACACGCCTCGCTACAGCCGTCTATTTATTCGGATCCATCAGCCGTTCAGAGGGCGCTGCTCAGCATACGCATGCGCTACGGATTTGCAATTCTAATCATTTGCATATCATGCGCTACTTTGCATTTCCTGAAAATTTCAGCTCACTCGCGTAAGTCCTTCATGGCGTTGCAATTTTCACAAACGTGAGTGTATATATAACAGAGCCTGATCTTAACATTCCAAAAAAATCACATCGCAGGAAACTAAATTTGAGATTCACATTACATGCATGGCATTGAAATTGATATAATTTTAATTTCAACTTCAATATTATTCATTTCTTATATCAAATCCTAACGTGGACTAAGAGTGATATATCCTACACTTAGAAAACACTTCCTTCCCTGCAAAAAATATGCTGACCAGCGGCGAGCGGTAAAGTCGCTGGACACTGGTAGGTTCTGTCTGAGATTCGAATCCCATGAACGTACTGGCTGCATAGGCATATTCGTGGTTTTCCGTATGTGCAACATATATTCAAGCCAATTTGCCTTAGAAAGTCCTCCACGAAGGCATCCCAAAGCCTTGAGGGCTATCTTCCTAAAGCTCTACACAAAATTATAATCATGTAGAACTGCTGGTGGTCATCTTAGAGAGGGTTCACTGTATTTATTAAAGGTCAGAAATTTATTCAAATATTTCTAAAAATGCAAATTAATCAACAAAATTTGATACTAAGTACTTTGTTTCTGAAAGCATAATTAATGATATCTTCTGAGTTTTTAGTGTGTATGATGAAAGTGTGTATTAATGAATGTCATTTGATTGACAGATATGAAGCATTTCTATTGAGGAGCTGTTTTGCTTGGAGGGTTGGTTTGGTTTATTTGATTATGGAAGGCATGCAACGTGTCTGTGTGGGAGGGATGCCTTCGTGAAACATTTTCTAAGGAAAAAAGTACCTCATGTCCATGTTGTGCATGTGAAAAATCAGGTAAGGGCTCATGCAGGCAGCCTGTTCATCTGGAATCAAACTATCAGCGTTCCAGTGACTTTACCGCTCAGCCACTGTTGGGCTGTGCGTGGAGGGCTAGGAAGGAGAATAATTAATTGCATTGAAAACTGAATTCTAAATTAAATGTATAAAGATAGTAATGGAAATTCATTTATCAACACTAGTTCTGATTAAATTAAAATACTGCATAAAATAAATTTATAAAGATATTGAATGAAAATTTTCCGTTAACATATTTAAGAATGTGTAAGGAGTAATAGATTGAGAATTATTTTTAATATTATTAAGTAATTTTCTTTTAAAGGAATTAAAAAATAAAAAAACAAATAAAAGCTTCTTTAGACAAATTATTCTACTATTAAAAATTATATACTACTGGAACTGACATCCCACTTTATCCAAAATTAAACAAATCCATTATTAGGTGATAAATCAAGCTGTGCCCAAATATTAAATATGAATGCACTCATTTCAATTATTTAAAACTCTGAATGCGAATATGTGAAATATTAAGAGAAAAAGGCTTTCTATATTATTCGCTAGAAATACGACATCCTCAAACACGAACCAAGAGGAGAAGTATATATATATATACACTCACGTTTGTGAAAATTGCAACACCAAGAAGGAATCGTCATAATTGAATGCAATTTAATACACAGTTGAGTGGTAGTGGTACAAATAAATGATTAAATGTTCAAAGCAAACAAACAAGAACAAGAGATCAGAATCAGTATTTTGTGTGGCCACCACGCGCCGCAATAAGTGCTGCTACACGACGTGGCATGGAGTCAAACAAAGTTTGAATGTCTGACTGAGGAAGAGCATTCCATATCGTTTGTACGCGTACCCAAAGTTCGTCTGCAGACGCAACAGGACGAGGATCACGAGCAAGACGCCGACCAATGACATCCCACACATGTTCAATTGGCGACATATCCGGGGAACACGCAGGCCAAGGAAGAAGCTGTACCTGCTGCGCTGCAAAGAAGGATTTAACAATCCGAGCAGTATGAGGGCGGGCATTGTCCTGTTGAAATACAGCGCCTGGCAAGCTTTGAAGGAAGGGAACAGCTTCGGGCTGTAGAACTTCACGGATATACCGGTTGCTGTTCAGATTGCCCACAATTCGTAGCAATTGAGATCGTCTATGATATGCTATGGCGCCCCAGACCATAACTCCGGGTGTTCGTCCACTGTGGCGTTCGATAATGCACTCCGGAAGGTGGCGTTCACCGGCATAGCGTCTGACACGAATGCGGCCATCATGGTACCACAAATTAAAGCGGGATTCGTCAGAAAACACGACATGCTGCCAATCAGCACGCCAGTCTCTATGCTGATTGGCCCATTGTAGCCGCAGGCGGCGATGGTCGTGCGTTAGGGGGATCCTGTATAAAGGAGTCCGTGCGCGCAGTCCACACTGCAGCAGACGTCTACGAATTGATGAAGCACACAATGAAACACCTGTAGCTATTGACCACAGTGCTGCCAATTGTCTAGAGGAAGCTGTACGGTCCGTCCGCGCCATGCGGACCAGGTGTCTATCATCGCGAGCTGACGTCACATTTCGGGGTCCACTCCCGGATTTCCGAGTTGTCCGACACTCGTCCGTCCACTGCTTCCAAACGCGCATCACTGTGCTGCTGTTACGCTGCACACGAGAGGCTACTGCACGATACGACAATCCAGCTTCACGAAGGCCGATGATTCTCCCTCGTTCAAACTCTGTAAGTTGTTCAAATCTCGCTCTCTTTCGTCGACGAGGCATAAGTACAGATTGAGTTAACGTTTACCACTAGCAGATAACCACCGATAACCATACACGCCTCGCTACAGCCGTCTATTTATTCGGATCCATCAGCCGTTCAGAGGGCGCTGCTCAGCATACGCATGCGCTACGGATTTGCAATTCTAATCATTTGCATATCATGAGCTACTTTGCATTTCCTGAAAATTTCAGCTCACTCGCGTAAGTCCTTCATGGTGTTGCAATTTTCACAAACGTGAGTGTATATATATACATGCTTACAACACACACATACATATATTGATACATAAAATTCACATATGATTATATATTGAAAATATATGTATGTGTGTGTATACATATATAAAGAGAAATTTTGTAAAGTTTGAGACATAAATTTATATGCCTTCTGGAACAGTAAGGAAATAATGTTTTAAAAAAATAGCATCACTATAGCAAATTTACATTGCAAAGTAAAAATGTGTTCACTCAGCGAATGCACTTTCAACGGAATGTAAACAAACACCAGAAATGTGACATTACTCATGTGAACGGAGTTACTGATACTCTCTCTGTATTGTCATTGGACAAAGCCAAGCCGTTCTCCTAGCAGTGTACATTGCGATATTTCTTTCGCAAATGAAGCAAACTTCATTGATGGAACACAGCAAAAACTTTATTTAACACTTAAAATGGCGACATACAAGCAAGCAGAGAAGACATATTCTAAACTAGTTTAAAATAAAATATAATTACATTCTTCGGCTAATCTTTGGAATATGGTAACTGGTAGTTTGGCGACTTTTGGCGACATTTTAGTAAGGCGATAAAAATTATAATAGTAACAATAATTTTTATTAATTTAATGTATATGTTTATTTATATTTTAATTAGTGTTCTTTAATTTATTTATATTTTAATTAAATGATAGTCATTTTGTGCATTTCGCGCTTGTAGCATTTTGCAATCCATTTCAGTACAAGTAAACCTGCATG